>JACXGK010004799.1:0-13227 GCA_016801125.1 Novumbra hubbsi
ACAAAAACACCCAGCCTAAAACCCCAGTGAGCACGCAACAACAGGATTGAAGCACGGTGGCTAGGAAAAACTCCCTACGGGGCCGGAGTGTAGGAAGAAACCTAGAGAGGCACCAGGCTCAAAGGGGTGGCCATACCTCTTGTGGCTGTGCAGGGTGATGTTTAAGAATACTGCTAATAATTAATAAGTTCACATGAGCGAGTAAGCCTGGACATACCCCGTGTCTCCAATAAGCAATATTAAATATGGATAAGGCATTACATTAATAGTTTTAAACTATACAAGTTGCACTTACAGACTTCTAACATCATCGATCCGTGTTGGCATATAATATTACAACACAGACTATGCACTATGTAACTGGAATATCAATGTTTTTGTTTTATTTCTTTGGTGCTGCTTTCGGAGCAGAAAATGCCCTTGACTTCTGCTCTTAACTGGCCATAACTACCCCCCTTTGTTTGTCTTTGTCCTTGGAAACGCTGCCGGGAATGTTTTTCTTTTGCATTTATGTTTTTTTTTGTCAACAAACATGCTAGGGCCGCCTTAACGACAACCAAAAATAGAGCCTTATTTTCAAACTCTGTTTGTTCTTAGTTTTGCCAAAAACCATTGATTTCTGGAACCCACCACATTGCCCCCAATGTGTTTAGTCGGGGAGGACGTTATAAACAGGACGTTTTTTTGCATAGAATGAAATGGGGTGTGTTGGAGTTTGGCTGAATGAAGGAGTCTGAGTAGCCAGGTAAATCATCTCTTACGCACACTTAATAGACTGAAGCACCGTGACGAACAAGGTCAAAATAGACCCTGAACCATTCATCAACGAGTCCATAGAAGCCCTAATATGAGCGGTCCTGTGATGAACCTGCAGATTGTCACGTGGTGGATTATAATGTCGGCCATATAAGTCAAACGTGTTTCTGCCAGGTGTTACTGGTGAGTAGCAGTCGACACCCGGATCAGTGGATCGTCCCTGGCGGGGGGATGGAGCCGGAGGAGGAGCCCTGTGGCGCTGCCGTCAGAGAGGTGTTTGAGGAGGTGAGCGTTCCTGTCATCACCATCAGGTTATTGGAGCACGAGTAACGGATCGGTTGCAAGAACGGACCCCCGGGTCTGATGAAATGAAAACGAATAAAAGTCTGAATTGATATTTCTTTCCAAACCATACTGACCATAACAGTCATTCGCTTTCCAAAGTGTTTTGACCTGTGACCCCGTTTTGAGGTGACTCATGCTGTGTTAGTTGAGAGCTTTGACAGACTTTCATAAATGGTTTTGGACTGATTTGCAGTCATATTTCAGTCTGAAGGAACTAGGGTTTGAAATGCATCAATGAAGATTATCATATCTTGATAATAATCGAGAAATTGAGTGGAAAGTAGCATTATCATTGAAGAAGCTCCTTTTTTCCTGTCTCATTTACTGCCTGTGAGTCTTTTAAGGTGTTCCTGAAGTCTTCTGTATTTACAATTTCTTTTACATAATATTTGATGAATTTAATCGTTAAAGAATTTCTGTAGCTGTTATGTTCTCAAATGTTCTGAGAGAAACACCTTCTCTCCGCCTACAAATCCCACAGTGCCTTTCTTCTGGCGTGTGACTAACCTTGTCGATCAGGCCCCTCTTCTGTGATATCTCAATGGCACCTTACAGCATGTCCTCTCCAAAGCGGCTTCAATGCCAAAGGGTTCAATCTCTGAGAGACCGGACGTAATGCAATGATTGTGAGTGACGGAAAGACTTACGACAAAGATTTGTCTCCTTTTTAGTCTTAGCTTTCTTCGGCATTTGTTTTGTATTCCATTTTCCCCCCAAATTATATAAGGGCATTCTTTGGTAAAAATTATTTAATATTATTTTATAATATAATAATATTTGGTGGAGAACACTACGACAGTTTGATCGTTCAAAGCCTAATTCATACTACTAAGCTTCACGTCTATCTGATCCACCACAGAATCTTTACAGATATAATGGTATATGGTAATGAGACGTCTACTGTATGTACAATTAAAAATGCAGATATCTTTCTGACCAGAACATGTCAATGCTCTTTCAAAGGATTTAAAGCTTTGCATAATGTTTCCATTTTCAACACAATTTGGTGAAAGTCACTGACTGTTCAGAAAGTCTTAGTTGCCCATGGCTATGCTGGCATACTGGCCCAAAAAATCAGCAATTCTCTATTTATAAGGAGCTCATGATATCCTAAGTGTGCAGCTGGTTGGAAACCTTGCGTACTTGTCTATGTCAGAAGGCTTAACTTGACTCCCTGCTGGACTCCAGCACATTCACAGGTCCTAAAGCCTTTCCAGTGGACGTGAACACTCTGCAGTTGTCACAAAGTGCTTATACTGTACAGATGCCCAAGTAACCCCCCCCCCCCCCCCGATCAAGCAACAAGAATAAATTGATGCGCTGTGGCTAGGAAAAACTCTAAATAAATCACAAAGAAACCTAGAGGTCAAAGACTGTGACGCATTACTGTATAACACTCTAATCACTACCTGATGTCCAGACGTGTAGTAAAGGTCAACCTGGAATGGACCCACACACCGTTCACACCTCAACACACTGTGTTGGCAAGAATTGGGATTTGTACTTTAAGCTAACGGCAGTGTTTTGGTTGCTCTCCTCTCTCCCACCAGGCTGGAGTGAAAGGCCAGCTAGGACGTCTGCTTGGTGTGTTTGAGGTAAGAAATGACTAGTTTTTACCCCCTGAAGCACTTTACTACTGTATTGTACACTAAGTATACAATACATTGTCACACGATTTTAAATTCAAGAATAGAAAGTCTGTAGATTTGGGTTGATGTTTAGTGACGGGTTGACAAGACGAAGAAAATGGCTGCTTTGTATTTTGAGATGGCACATTTGGGCATTCTACTGTTCTGCCTTCGTTTAGACATTTTTCTGTTTGACTTCACAGCAGAATCAAGATAGAAAGCATCGGACATATGTCTACGTGTTGACCGTGACGGAGACCTTAGAAGCATGGGAGGACTCTGTTACCATAGGTGAGTTAATGGTCACATCACTTCGACGATAGGTTTTCAATGTTTAGTATCATATTTATTTCTTGATGGATGTTGCCATTATCGACTGGGCTCACAGACTAATTGACAAAATCCCACTCATTCCACTGAATGAAAGTGACATGATTGCAAAAAACAAGTTTGCTTTTGTCGATACCGATGTTTTAAAGTGTTTGATTAAGACTCAATGCTGCTTTGGGGAGGTGGACTGCTAGCTTGAATGAGCTGAGCATCTGTCCTACTCAATTACCTTGACTCAACACTAACCACATCGAACAGCTTCACCTGACCTCTGAGAGTTGCACTGTTCCAAGTGGTCACACATGCACATTAAAACTTATTGGACAGAAAACTCTGAGGGCCTTTCGGGAAATAAACAAGGCTTTTTTGGATTTCCAAGTAGGCACCGAGTAAATCTGTCTGCTGTGTGAAGTGGACCTACTGCAGGTTGGCTGCAGCCCAGCAGGGTGTGTGTGTGTGTGAATGGACTTTGGCATGTGTGTGCGTTCGTTTGAAACAAGAGCTTTGGGGCATGTGGTGATAACAGGTGCCCATAAATCTGAGTCTTTCTCTTGAGTGGCTTTTAGTCTTTTTAGGCTTCATCACTGTTGGTAGTATATCAGCTTCATCACTGATGTTTACCGAGATGGATACACAAATATAAAGTTTTTACTTCATACAAATAATTCTTATTCTGGTCGTTATACACATGAGATCCAATGTAAAGGATTGTTCCTTAAAATAATGTTGCGAAATCATACCACTGTGAATGACCTTCATGTCTACATTTGTTTTTATGACAGTAATAATAACTTTTGTTAGAGATAAGAGGTTTTACGATATCTATCTGGAAACTTAGTGTATCTGACTATAAGCAACCTTCACACTTAAGGTTATCTGAAATTAGTAGGGACATTTTTTACGGCTAATTTTCCAAACGTATTTGCAGATCAGTAAAGGGATACCATCAGAGTATTTAATTGACAGTGCCACTTGAGATCTATCCTATGTTGATCCAAATCCAAACGTAATTCCTGTTCTTTACTAACAAGCATTTCCAGTAACTATTTCCGGATGAGAAACCACCCTTACTAAGTAGAAGGATCCAATCCTGTACTAATTCTGCGGTATACTCAATGTTCTAAAATGTTTTCATAAAATGTCCCCAAGTTAGTCCATTCTTGTGTATGGTTGTCTGTTCTTGTGTGCAAATTCAACTTCTGTGCTTAATTCTAAGTGTTAGAAGCACATACTGTTGTACTTCAGTTTGGGTTAAAACCAAATTGTATCATGGGTAAACCTGTCAAGTCAACCTATAATAATGCGTCTTTATAATGACCCAGATACAGAGATCATGCCTCTTTTGATGTCTCTATGGTTAGCCCCAGCGTGTGGCTGGTGTTCAAAGTCTGCTGCTTTGCTTCCCTCTGGTGGTCAACTGTGGTACTGATTTACACTAATTGCGTGTCTGTCTCCACCTGCAGGTCGTAAACGGGAGTGGTTCATGGTGGACGAGGCTATCAGAGTCCTACAGCACCACAAGCCAGACCATGCCGAGTACCTGAGGAGGCTTCAACTCAGCTGCTCCCCAACTAACGGAAACAACATGCTCCCTAGCTTGGCCCCCAATGACAACTTCCCCCGTTACAGTCCTCCAGCCACAGGACCTGTTCTGGGTCCCTCGCGCAGATAAGACCCCCCCCCCCATGCGCATGAACCATCTTCTACATGTATAGGTACACTGAAAACGGACCTCTTGCACCAATATTCAAATCCTCGGAGTCCGAGCTCACGCCACATGTATGTACAAACAACTTTATACTTGGCCAAACCAAAAAGCCATAGCTGGAACTGTGTGCGGACAATTCTGTTACTGTAAGGAATCCCTTAGGGTGCCTTGGGGAATGTTCTATAGCGACACTTTATTACATTATTTTCTTCCGTTATTAAGGAGATCATGCAACATGACTGCCACAGAAAGAGTCATTGGTAGACAAACAGAGGGAAAGTGTGTGTCACCGGACCTCACTTGAGCTTGCGCTGTTTTGACAAAAAGAGATGCTACCTCAGTTGGATGAGCACTGTAAGGATGTCTCCGATTCCCTTTGGCTGGTGATAAACCTATACAAACTAGTAAATAATTTTTCTGTTCATCCACTTTAAACAGTAACATAATATGTGCACTATATGAAGACATGTTTTTAAAGTCCAACCCCTCAGTAATTGGTGCCCCTATTTTAAGTATAATTTTTTATCACAAAAGGTTGTTTGTTCATTTTGTATTTCCTTTTAATATGTTGCCTTGTCCTTGTGTTTCTTCATTACCTCCATCTTTTATCATAATAGCAATTTGAGAAAGTCTTAAAATTCAGCCCCATATGATTTAAATCAGTTCAACTTTTTACACATGATGTCCTGTCAATGCCGACAAACCTTCCTAAAAAACACTTGTGCATCTTGTCTGAAGACAATGAAGGAGCATTGAACCTCACTTACAGAACGGTTTTAAATACCTTGCTGCAGAAAAGTGTGTATTATAATGTGACTGGTTTAAACACAAATATAACCATATTACCTTTTTTCACTTTTTGGGGGATTTTTTCTAATGTTGTAAAAAAGCAAAACAAATATATATATATATATATATATATATACTGTTGTAAATATGTGATGTATGGAAAGGTGCTGTGCCAGGTCTGGCCATAAGATTTTGAGTCTCTACCTAAGGAGAGCGAGGAGGTTAAAGAGAACCGGTTATGGGGTGGTTTTATGAAAGAGGAAGGGTACATCCCTGTATGGAAATCACTGCAGTTTGTGGTTGTTATGAAATTGTTCTTACCATGGACTTGGATTTGTTACGCTAGTGGACAATTCATTACACACACTCATCTAGAATTAAGTCATGATCCTTTTATTTCCAGAGGGCTTGAGGTTATCAGGGTATGGATTCTACTAGCTGTTTGTAAACGGTCCAGAGGGAGGTTGGCTCATGCTGACATGATGGCTTCATATACACTGAACCCGGGCTCATTGAACCAGGCAGGGATGGTTTGATGCAACATAAGCGGTCGCTTAGGGCCCCGTACCACTAGGCGAGAAGGGCCCTAAAATGTTGCTCAGGGCCCCCAAACGGCTTGAGCCGGCACTGGGACCAGGCAAAGTTTTTTTCCACTTCTCAGTGGTCCGGGGTTGGTGATTGTGTCCACCCTGTAGCCGCTTCTTTCTTTCCGCCGATGGGAGGGGAACCAGTGTGTTAAAAGACCATCGGTGACAAGGGCCGACAAGTCCCGACATGTTGTTTAACACAGCACTGTTCTACTGGGCAGGCGTTTGCCTGTTAGCGGCCCGCCTGTTAGCTTGCTCGATATTAGCCGATCTCCCTTGGCCTTTCCCATCAGTGAGGTGTTTCTTTTTAATGCACAGGTGGCAGCTAACTGGAGATGTTCATCTGTCACATCATCCTCTGTTAGCCAAACTCTGTAGTGTGTAGAATGCCCACAAGTGCATTTCTAAGAACTGTCATATCACACTCAAAGTCTCTTCTTTTGCCTGTGTTAGCGTTCAACTGAACTGAGCGCATCAATGTAAACCTGCATAATTTAACAAGCCATGGCCACGTCTGTAGGAGCAATTAATTTTTCTGAATGGGGGGGAGTGTATTTAAACTGTCCGCTGAGTGTATATTGTAGCGCTTCACTGGACATTGTGAAAGCAAAAAGAGTTTTCACTTTTTAATCTTTTAATTGAACCTTAATCTCCTTCAAACACCCTCAAGAGGCATCACCCTTACAAATACACCCAAACTGGGTCAGATGCACACCAGTACTCACATGAATGCAGAAAACTGTACGTACAATAACATTGTGTGGAACTGTGTACTATACAATGACCCTGTAACTAAACAGTGTTTAGTTAGGAAATTCCCCTCCCACGTTTTGTGCCATATAGAAGTGAGAACTTTGCATGCTAATTACAGAGCATAGATTGTGTCCCCTCCAGGCTTTGGAAAAGAGAAGTGCTGAACTGTATTACCTGCGTACAGGTTATGGACAGTGTGTTTTCTTTTCTCTTGCTCTCGTAGAGAGAGAGTGCCCACTTCTATGTTATGAGTGAGAACATGATAGTTAATACCACAGTAATGTTGAAAACACTGTAGTAATGGCTCTATAAACCAGGTAGCTGGAACCCTGAATGTGGATAGGCTGGAAGCTGGCGATGTTGTGCTGAAGAACTGCCCTGAGCCATGGTATAGTGGCTGAATATCACACCCCATCAGGCTTTACTGAATGAGTATTACTGCAACAGTATTTTTTTGTGGGTATTTAAACCTTGAATTTCCTATCTAGGCTGGTTCATTTCAAGTGATATTTTATCAAAGTGTATATATAATTTGGATTGACAAGAGTGTTTTATAAACCACTAAGTAACCCAACCGTGTTTGATAGTGACCCTTCTCAAAGTCTGTTGCATGAATATAATATATTGCACTGGTCAGTCTAAATAGACAGTCCTTTGGCTTGTTAACCCTTTCTACGAAGCCAGTTTGATTGCATTGCTGTATGTTGCATACATTGTATAAGGTTTGCCAATGAGAGAAACATTGTTCCTGTGCCAAATTTTCAATGTGTTAATATTGCTAACATTTTATATCATACCTAAAACTTGATAATTGCTATATTTGTTAATGTTCTAATGCATAAGAGTTTGGCAGTTTTGGGGAAGCTACATCCACTTAAATGATTAGTTTAACTATTGTTCACTACTATTCAACACTGGAGTTTAGTCTTCACCTTTTCCCAACCAGTTACATTTCCACAGATTTAAAAATGAATAGAGATTGTATTGATGCCTACCATTACACTACATTTACCAGGCAGTTAGGACTTAAATGCTATTTGTTCTGAATTGTAAGAACCTGCTTTTTTTATATATTGGAAAAAAAGAGGTGACAAATGTATAGCATCTGTATTTTTTACTTTGAATGACAAACCCCTGGGGACTACTGGGAATGTTTGCTGATCTACTGACTTACCAGGATGTGTGCAAACACTCACTTGTTAATCAATGCAAATGGAAGTATTGTCACCACATCCATGAAATGGGATGAAATGGGTTGAGGACTGTATTTTTATTTGAAATATCCATTTATTAAAAGGAACTTCCGTGATTCAAGCCTTTCTCAATTGTGTCTATTTGTGTTTCTCATGATACGTTGTTGCATGATTGCTTGAAGGGGATGAGACTGTAGCTATAAGGCAAGTTCCTCTACTCAGACGTAGCTGTAGCCTGTGAGAGATCTCATTTATTTAAAATATATTTGTAGCATTCCTGATATATTAGAGTTAAAGAGCTGTGTTGCCTGACAGACCATAGCATGTCTGGAATGGTATTTTACATCTCAACTAAACATGTGAAACCAATTTGTCAGTCGACAAAACGCTTGAAGTAGCAGGCAACCGTTGGTTGTTGATTGCCCAGGGATAGCAGCTGAATGTCTAGTGTGAAATTGAGTGTGCTCGTTTTCCAATAAAAAATAGTGTAAAAGTGGTAGTTCACAAGTCCATACTAGTTTTCCAAGCATTCGAGATGCCCGCCTCGGGGCATTTAGGAGTGGTGCATAAAATAACATAATGAAATGGTTCTACGGTTGTTGACTAAATGATTGAATGTTGTTTAAAGGAACTAAAAATAAAATAGAAAAACATAACAGTTACAAACCAAAAACAGGTTGAATAAGTCAATGGAAGGGTATATAAAACGTGCAGTAAAATCAAAGATTTCCCCCTACCTGACAGTATTTTAAAATGATTTACTTTACTGAAAGGGGCAGAAATGCAAGTGTCTTTAAAAGTGGCAGTTAAACAATACATTTAACAATACTTTCTTTATGTTCAAAATGTTGCAGGTATGGCTTTGATAAGAAAGTGAAAATGTTGGGGCCAAAATCAGTATCTGCTTAGGGCCTCCAAACCACTAAACCCGCCACTGCATGTACCTAACATTTACATTTAATTTACCTAAAAGGTATGGCTTGCTACCAGCCAGATGTGACGCAAATTAAGGCCACACCCTTATTGACAATAAACTGTTGTCCGGGGCTACTGTCGAACTCACTTCCCCCTAGGAAGACTCACACGGACTCACCTGGGTTGTATTTATGTAGTACAGTTGAGTTGCGTCGTTTGCAGCATCAACTTTTAAGAAACCGAACCTGAATCTATTGCATGTCAGGTAAATTGGAAGAAATGTGAAGAATATTGTCGTTGCTAAACGTTTTGACTTTTGGAGCCAACGCTTTCTCAACCGCCGGAACTTTTGTAAACGTAAAACAAATAATGAATGCAGCCCTGCTATACTGGTCGGAGGAATGGACGATAATGTTACAATAAATGATTTTGCAAGCTGTTTTATGGAATTCTACATCTTTTAGTCGGGTTCCTGAATCATGGAAGAGCTGCAGTTTATGAAGTCGGTTTTACCTGGGCAAGAGTCATTCATTCTTAACGCAGATGACACGAGTTTGGCATTACCTCCTGATACTACAAAGACTCATTCAAATGATCGGAGTTTTCGTGTTCAACAACAAGTGCAGCTCACCATTGCTCGTAAGAGCAAAAAGACAACTTCCAATGGTAAAATATAATTATCATTTGTGTAATTGTGTTTACATTAGGTCTGCGTGAACAAGCAAGGCTGGTTTTAATCTTGTTTATGTACCTCGCCGCATTGGGAACGTAAGATAAACCCTGGGAAAATGTTCAGGCATACCAGGAAATACATGTCGAAACCAAATGCCACCAAATTGTTCCTCTGTTGACATTTTGCAGGCCTGTCAGGTAACAAACGAAACATGAAAGCCCATTGCATAAAATCTCTTCATATTTACGTTTATACCAGAAATTGATAACAAAATATCATAACATGAATTCAAAGGATTTTCATGAAAAACTATTGGAGAATATGAATGACACAATTAGTAGCACAAGTAAGCTCTTCTATATTTTGCTTTAAGTAAATGGATTACAGAAGAAGAGGACAAAGTTTTACTGTTTTTTTGCATTAAGGAAGATCATGTATATAAAATAGGGAAAGGGATATTAGATGATGTTTATTACCATCTAGATCACAAAACAACTACATTGTCAGTTGGGTTTATCTTTCAGGACACCCCCAGCCATCCATAAACCAACCAAGTATCACTGGTTTCATAGATGGACACATGTCTAGTATGAAGGTAAGTGATCGTATATAGACACACATACACAAGTTATTCTTCTCCCCATTCACACATGCACTTGTTCCCTAAAATGATTGAGAGCTACACGATTCAACACTGGAGGGGCTGAATTGGGAGTTAAGTGCAATTTGTCTGGAGGTTAGTGGTGTTTCAACACAAAAAAACACCCTTGGGTTGGGATTCCAATTTACTTCCCATGTGGTTTGAATAAATACAAATATGGTCATCACAAGCACCCACAGATATTATAATCTCCTAATTATAAACTCCACGCCCAAAGGATGGAGGTGAACATACAACAAGTGTCAAAGGGATTACCACCATTTGTCTGTCCTACTAAATGTTGAAATTCTACCCTCTGGTCAAGACTATTCATTTGGATTTCATTACATTCATTTACGGTTCCATTAGAGAACCTGAGGTGTGGCCTGTAGAAAATAGAACAGTACAGTACAAGGTGCCGAGCACAATGGCTGTTATTCAATCATCAAAGACTATTTGGTTGGGTCTTTCTTTCAACCTTTTATGGAGTAATCAGGTCAGTGTACATTTACGGTACATGCAGCTGCTTGACTCAGAGGTTTTAGCGCTACTATAGATGATCTGCTTGTTTGAATACATAATTACTAAATGGTATGCCTTTCTAATGGAGTCCCGGCTGATTTTTCACCTTTCCATGTAGATGCCCTCCTCTCTCAGCCAGATGGGGGGCGTTGACTTCAGCAGCTGGTCGCCTTTGAGGGAGAAGGTCACCAGTCCATCTAGGAGGTTGGATATGTCTCCCGCCCCCAGCCCGGAGTTTCCGCGCACCTGTCCGGCCTACAGGTCCCTCCGCTTGGGAACCCGCACCCTCCCCAGCCCCAGGCAGCCGGTCGCCATGGCGACATTAGCGGAGACGGAGTCGCCGCGGCGTTACGCCCGCTCGGAAATGTCCGGTGTCTACCGCCGGGCCGCGGTGGCCCCGCCCCTCTCCGCCGACCGCTCGTTCCGGCGCAGCAGCCCGGCGATCCGCACCGACGACGGCCCCCGCCTGACGGAGGCCCGCCTGACGGAGGCCCAAGGCGGCACCGCCGGTACGAGGCGTACGGCCACCTACAGCTCTTTCGGTGCTCCTCCTGTGTCCCGGGCAGCAGAGGGCCTGGCGTGGCTGAGGAGCGAGAGCCAGAGACCCGCAGGGGCAAGGAGGGCTCCCTCATACCCCCCCTCGATGGTCAGCATGGAGGTGGACACGGGCCAGAGGAGGGAGGCGGCGGAGCGGGAGGTCAGGAGGAGAGAGTTCGAAGGGAAGACACCGTAAGGCGGCTTTTATTTCTGAAACATGTAGTATCTTGATGTGCTCTTATCGACTTCACATTAATGTGTCGGCCTTTCTTATTACCTCAGCGGCATTTGAAGGGCTGACTAACAACACTTCTGTCGTGCGATTGCTACGGGGATTCGTTTTCAGGACGTTATTTCACATTCCCTCTTACACCCACTCTTACACCCACTCTTACACGCAGGAAGCTGGAGACCAAGGTGCCTGAACTGACGTTGGAGAGGGCAGTGAGCCTGCTGGACCAAGACAACGAGGACTTGCTGATCGTCGCCGCCAGATTCATTCAAAGCCAATCGTTCAGCAGCGCTGATGCTAAGAAGATGGTGAGCAGTACCCTATCCCTGATACCCCATTCATCCGCTGGATTCGGGAAAAAAAACACCGGGCCGATTTCGTCAACACACGTTCAGAGTTGAGCTTGGATACTTTCAGTCCTAGAACGACAATATGTGTCCTCGTTTAAGTAACTTGTTTGTTTTGAGCGGTTACCCCTTTCGTTTGCATTGAGATCACCTGCGATATTCACGCGATAAAGCAAGTCGTTCCACGCCAGAGGAGATCAGCTCTGCCCGTCCGTCCCCCAGGTGTTTTACCTCCACGGCATACCCAAGCTGATCCGACTGCTGCACAGTGACAGCGAGGAGGTGGAGCGGATAGCGGCCGGGGCCCTTCGGAACGTGGTCTTTGAGAGCGTGGAGAACAAGATGGAGGTCAAGGACAGCGGGGGCTTGACCCCCATACTCGCGCTCCTCGGGAGGAGTCGCGAATTGGACACTCGGCGGCAGATCGCAGGTCAGTCTGGGGCGCTGTCCCGGGGGGGGGGGACGACATTCTTCTGGATTCCTGCAGACATTTTGCGACTGGGACATCGTTGACACCGTAAGGACCCCAGGTGTTTCTCCTACAGGGCTGCTGTGGAACCTGTCGTCCCACGACCTCCTGAAGGAGCACCTTTCCAGAGAGGCCCTGGAGATCCTGAGCTCCCGTGTCCTGGTGCCCTGCTCGGGCCTGTCTGAAGGGGAGAACCCCAAAGACCAGATGCTGGCTGACCCAGACACCTTCTACAACGCCACTGGCTGCCTCCGGTAGGTCATCTGGTGTGGCCGCCGGTGTCCATCGGGCCGCTGTGTGTGTGCGTGCGCGTGTGTGTGTTTCGGCGCTGGCGTGGGACCTGTGTGGTGTTTGTGATCACGCTGGCTGTGAGGTGTGGCTGTGTTTAAAGCGATCACGTGCCAGTCTCACACACCACATTATTGAATCCCATTGAGCTTGGTCTATTATGTTTGTGTTTTTCACCCCCATGAGCAAAGACACTGAGTTTCCGCAAAGGCCAGAATCCCTCAGTTTACTGTCCACCTGGCTTAACTGGCAGACTGGATGACTTTGTGCGTAGGTAGCATCCCGTTGAGGGAGCAGTAATTTGCTGGAAACCGTATCCTGTATATCTTGCGGTCCTCTCTAACCGGCGCCCATTGATTTGGTTTGACACGGATATACTGCCTGGCAAACACAACTAGTAGCAATACAAACAGTGCTTTGCCTTTGCCTAGCAACTGATGCAAGTGAAACAGACAGGGACTAAATAATTCACGCCCTCTACCTCTCATTGGGCCGTCGCAGAATTGAAACCTCTG
>JACXGK010004799.1:13327-29039 GCA_016801125.1 Novumbra hubbsi
CCCTTCCCCTTTACCCCCTACACCTTTACCCCCAACACCCTTACTCCCCGACCCTCCTACCCCCTGACTCCCCGACCCTCCTACCCCCTTACCCCCCTACCTCCTTTCCCCCTTTACCCCCCTACACCTTTACCCCCGACCCCCTTACTCCCCAACCTCCCTACCGCCCAACCCTGCTACCCCCAACAGTCAAGTGTTTTTTATTTAATGTACTGACCTAAATATGCTTATCCCAGCGGGGAAAATGGTTAGTTACAAAAACATTGAAAACATTTTTCAAAGGGGTTTTTCTATGTGCTTGAAGCCCACATTGCTATTTAACATCTGACACGATGTAGATGTTTATCCACATCCACTATTCCCATTGCTCTGAAGATAACCAGCCAACGATGTTACTCTCCTACGTGGCCATTCGATTCACCTGGAACCCCGTGGAACAAATCTGTGACGTTTGGCCGATATTTGAAATGCATGGACGGCTTCTGTTGTTTAGCAATCATAATGATGATCTGCCATTGTTGTCACCTGTCAGCAACATAAGCTCGGCTGGGCCAGAGGCAAGAAAAGCCATGCGGCAGTGTGACAGCCTCATTGACTCTCTGGTATATTACATCCGAGGGACCATAGCCGACTACAAGCAAGATGACAAGGTACTGCATGTCAACGTTTACGAAGCTGTTGATGAATGCTTCTAGGACTGCTGCGTTAAATGTAATGCATGTCAGCGTTTACAAAGCTTGTTATGAACGCTTATAGCACTGCTACATTAAAGGTACTGCATGTCAACGTTTACTAAGCTGTTCACGAATGCTTCTAGCACTGCTACATTAAAGCCTTGGCATCCCACTGGAGTGTCCCTTTTGACCAATACAATGTGCAAAATGTCTGACTTTCAAATCTAGAGGAATCCCCCCTTTGGCCTCCTGAATGTAACGACGTCTCTCCATTACAGTCCACAGAGAACTGTGTGTGCATCTTGCATAACTTATCTTACCAGATGGAAGTGGAGCTTCCACAAAAGTACACCAGTGAGCTCCGTGAGTCTCGACTGAATCTGTCTCTGAAGACCAAGACCCCTGGCTGTTTCGGCTCTCGCAGTGCCAAGATCCTCCAGGTAGGGTCCCGTGTCCTGTAATCTACTCGGTCGCCCCTATCATGAACATAGAACATTTTATTTGTATCCGTTTTCTATCCAGCGGTAAATCAGTCCCGGACCTCCTTTGTAACCTCGCCCTTTCAGCCCGGAAGTTGAACATCAAGTGAATGTTCTCCCATGTTGTCCGTACAGAACCGGGAGTCCAACTGCCCTCTGCTGGAGGAGAAGGCGAACCCCAGCGGTGTTGAGTGGCTGTGGAGTGCCATCACCGTACGCATGTACCTGTCGATCATGGCCCGCAGCACGCGCCACTTCACCCAGGAGGCCGCCACCGGAGCCCTGCAGAACATCACCGCCGGCAGCGGCCGGGTAAGAGCGTGGAGGGCCACGGCTCCGGCGGCCCTCATCCAAAAGGGGGTCCTCTGGGACCCGCTCTTGGTGGATTTGGGCTAAACTGGACTGGCGGTCTTGTGGTTCTGAGTCTTTTGGATCCGCCTGTGGGCTACCGCAGTGTGTTGACTGTGATGTTCGGGGGCAGGTGTCCCAGGCCATCGCCCACACCATAGTGCAGCGGGAGAACGGCCTTCTGCAGATCAAGAAGATGCTACAGGAGGGAGAAAGGGATGTGAAGAGGACTGCCGTGTCCCTTCTAAGAAACATCTCTCGCTACCGTGACCTTCATGCTGACATTGGTGAGACGCTTATTGACTCTTCGACGGCAATGACTTCCTCATGGATACATTAAAAAAACGTTTCAGAGAATGTTTTCCATTCGGTTTGTAACTATATCGTGGCCGGTAAACACCGACGGCGTTCGCCGTGGCTGAACGGAACTCTCGCAAACCCTTTCCCCGCGTTCTGCAGTCCAACAGGTGTTGCCAGAGCTGGTGGCGCTGTTGCCCAACTCGGACACCGGCGTAGACCTGCCCACGGACGTGACCATATCCCTTTGCCACGTCCTCATCAACCTCAGCCACGCCGAGACGCAGAACGTCAGAGCCATCGTCAACCACGGGGCGTTACCCAAGATCATCAATATCAGCGCGAAGGACAACGGGTCAGTGGCGTCCGAGGACGCGCCCGGCTGGCGGGTCTCTCTTATCGTCTAGCGAGGTCATGTGATATAAACGCACGGAAACGGTCGCCGTTAGCTCTCGCGACGCCACGACCGTAAGGTGGCCTGGAATGTGCGCAACATCTTTAGCGTTTTGCTGTGTTTTCCTGCATGTTATGGGTGGGATTGAAGTGACTTCAACCTCTTCTGATGGCTTCGTGCCGTAAAATGACTGTAAGCTTGTCCTATAGGTACGGGCCAACCAGGGCTGGCAGGGCGGCCTGTATCCTACTGCACAGCATGTGGAGTCACTCAGAGCTCCATGGGGCATATAGGAAGGTGAGGCCCAAGGCATAGAACATTCTAGAAGGTTTGAAACAGTTGTTGTGGTGGCAACGTCTTCGTTGATCTAATTTGTGGCTTTTTCCCCCTCATCCTTTGGTAGGCCGGATACAAGAAAACAGACTTTGTCAACAGCAGGACAACAAAGGCTGTAAACTCACTTCGGGAGTAGGTGGTTGAGGGAGGGAGCTCTGTAGCACGTCTCTGGAACGGGCGTTTTGCCGGCTGAGGCGGCGGCACAGTTTATTTGCTGTATTTGCTAGGTAGACACGTTTTGCTACTTTAAATGTTTGTTTCGTTTGTAGATTTTTCTGCTGTGTGAAGACTTTGTTAAGGTTGTTTGCATGTGGGAGCCAGTTCCAGAGAAACCAGTTGCTGAAAGTTCAAGCTGAATTTCTGCAATAATATGACATTTTGAAAAACCAAACTGAAGGGTGAATGCAAAGACTTGAATGACATTTGATGGAAGGATTTTCCACTGAAGGTAACAAATCATACAATGTAAGCATAATACACTGCCCCAAAAAATTAAGGGAACACTTGAATCACACATCTCAAAGAAATGCTATACATTAAAAATCAAAATCTTTACTGTACGTGAGAACAAAATGGCATAACAATGGTCAATGGAATCCAAAATCGATTGAGGGCTCACACTGAAAATGTAAATAAACGATTTAAATCACAGGCTCTTCCAATTTGTGTGAATTTCATAACAGCAACTCAAAATGCGAGTCAGTAGTGTGTATGACGTGCCTGTATGCACTCCCGACAACATCTGGGCGTGCTTCTGATGAGACGGTGGACGGTGTCCTGGGGGATCTCCTCCCAGACCTGGATCAGGGCATCAGTGAGCTCCTGGACAGTCTGTGGGGCAACTTGGTGGCGTCGGATGCACGGATACATAACATCCCAGAGGTTCTCAATTGGATTCATGTCTGGGGAACATGAGATCCAGTCAATGGCATTAACATCTTTTGTCATCCGGGAACTGCCTAGAGACTCTGGCCATATGAGGCCGGGAATTGTCCTGCACCAGAAGGAACCCAGGGCCCACTGAAACAGTCTGAGGTTTATCACTGGGTCTGAGGACTTCATCCGGAAACCTAACAGCAGTCAGGGTGCCAATTGCTCCCCAGACCACCACTGAACCAACGCCAAACCGGGATGATGTTCCAGGCAGCATAACGTTCATTACAGCGTATCTAGACTCTTTGTCACACGTGCTCAGTGTGAACCTGCTCTCATCTGTGACAAATGGCGGACCTGCCAATTCTGACCCGCCAACTGAGCTGCATAGTGCTGGGCTGTGAGCACAGGTTCCACTAGACCGCTACCCTCATGGAGTCTGTTTTGGACAGTTTGGACAGAAACATGCACACCGGTATTTCGGCCATTTTGTAGGGCTCTGGCAGTGCTCCTCCGGTTCCTCCTCACACAAAGAAGCAGATACTGGTCCTGCTGCTGAGTTGATGCCCTTCTACGCCCCATCCATCTCTCTTAGTGTACCGGTCTGTCTCCTGGTATCTCGTCCATTCTGTTGAGTCTGTACTAGTTGACAAACCTTCTTGCAATGGCACATATGGATGTGCCATCTTGGGGGAACTGCGCTACCTGTGCCACCTGAACAATCTGTACCATTCATGCTACAAATCAGACAGGAAGGATAAGCAGAGAGCAATTGTCTGTTGCCACCACCTGTAAAACCATTCCGTCTTTGGGATTGTCTTGCTGTTGCATCTCCAGTGCACCTGTTATCACTTTACCTTTCACCAAAACAGGTGACATTGATTCACAATATCTTATTCTTCCTAACTGGACAGAATTGATATCCCTGAAGTTTCTTTGACTTGGTGTTACACTGTGATGATTACGTGTTTCCTTAATTGTTTTGAGCAGTGTATATGACATCTTTCTAATTATAATGCTCACTAGGCTCAAATATGGAATACAAATGTAATGGTTATTGCAATATTTCTTATGTTAACGTCACTGAGGTTGTAAAGCATATTGAATTACTACTGTTGTTTATTCACATCGCCCATAATGAATGCTGATCTTGATAATCTAAAAACGGTGCCGTGTTTAGTAGCCAAGCGTTGTGTGCTGTTGAAAACTCAACAAAATGTCATCACATTCCATGGGATTATTTCCTTTGTATTGAGTAAGAGACATGCGGGTATGCATACATGTCGTATGCATAAATAAAGGCACACCCCTGGTGTGATATCTCGAAAAGCAAACAATAAACAGTAGAGTAGACGAGACCGGGTGCTGAACAAACATCAAGCTTCAAAGCCACAAATATTTGTCCAATCCAAAGGTAATATATTAACTGCTATTTAGACTGCAGCGAGTTGGGGTAATGTCTTCCCTGCTTATACCGTCTTGTGGTATATACATCTACTGGAGTATGGACATGTCCACACTTCTTACAATTCACTCATGCCCATTCATAGTCCTTTTTGACTCTTCAGCAATCCACATTCATGGCTCATATTAATTTCCTTAGTCTGTTGGCCTGTGTGAGTGACTCAGTCAGGTAATTGCTAGATCAGCCTGGATCTACTGAAGGATCCAGTGAATACTACCAGCTGTTCAAGATATAATAGGAGTCTGGATGATAAGGGAATGAATACCTTATCAAATAACACCTGAATACTTTAGATATCTAGTTCTGTGTGGAGTACAATGTTTTTTACTTTTAGTGAAGGAGAATTGCCTTCAGACATAGCCGAGCAACAGCTACTAGTAGCCATCAGTAGACATTAAGAATAAACATGTAACAGAAATTACTAATAAAACAACTAGATAAGAGAATAATAATTTTAATGCTAAATGACAGCATACTGTATTCTAATTGTATTCATTCCATGGACACAGACAAACACCTCGGAATGCTTCTTTAGATGTGCCACTAATGGATACTTAGCTCGCTAACTATTTGGAATGTCAGCTATTGCTGCTATCGAACGTACCTGGTTAGGTATTACCACTTAGGGCAAGGTTTTATCACCACACACAGCAATTCCCTATTCGTTATGACATTCTTTATGAGATATAAGACTTTAAACTTAGCCTTTCACAGGTATGTTGACTGAGAACATATTTTACCACAGGAGCTCCTGTAAAATGCGTAGAACAGTGAAACTAGGGAGATTCAGATTTTAGTGGGTCTCTGTATCTGCTGCTCTCTCTCAGTCTCTCAGCTATGACAACCTTGCTGTGGCTATGTCGGGTCGCTGCGTTGTGGTACACAACCTTGCTGTGGCTATGTCGGGTGGCTGCGTTGTGGTACAGTTGGAGGGGGGAGGCGCAGGGAGGCTGGGGGCCAAGAAGCATCATACCTCCTACACAGGGCTGACTCACAACACAGAGCACAAGGTAACGTATCATTACATGATGAGTAACACACAATTTGACTAGCCCCCTACTGAATCCCCTAAAGCTGCTATAGACAAAGAATCTGATGATATTTTATAGTCCACAACAAGAAAACGACAGCATGTGCAATAACCACCAACCCCTGCTGATGGGACCGGACCTCCAACCACTCCGGGCTTCTGGGAGCTGGCCGGCCTCCTGGATTGGATGTTAGCTGCATGACGATACACATACAGTTTGACATTTAAAATCAGCATCATAATGCGTTCATCTCTCATTTGAAAAAGAAAATGTGATTAAATTCAATGCTGGATTAGGAGTTGTAACTGAATTTTTTTTGGGGGGGCCATTATGTTGTGAAGGTCCCTACATACTGGTGTCTGGCCTTGCAAGGTTGTTCTGGGGCTGGTTCCTGAAGTCTCGCGATGCGCAGAGGGAGTAGTCAGGATGGGTTATGGATGAGGGGCTCTGGGTCCATGGACTGTGGGATAACCTAAACACAGGCTTTTTCCTGTCGGAAAATAAAACCGGTATCCGGTTTTCGTTCAAAGAATACGGCTCAGCAATGGGCAAATTATACATATATACGTAAAGTGATGCGTCTTTGAACTTGACGTAATCGTTGCATCGCAGTACACAATTGACCTTCTGCCTAGAACAAAGGGTGCGATGCCAGGGCAGTTGACCTCTGCTGCGGGGATGCTTTTCTCTCCATAGGGCAATGTCCCTTTTCTTGTGCTGTCCACTTCCTCACGGTGCCGAACCCAGGCTCGGCATGTCTTAATCCTAGCACCGGGCGCGGGTGTTTTCCGTGCTGCGGCCTTGACGTCCATCCGAGTATGCAGATCATCACAGAGGATACATGACGAGCAAATATGCATACGAGAAACAACACGTGAAAAGACTTAGGACCGCATTGTTGTCCTGGATCATTATATTATATAATCAGGTGTTGCTCGACCGGTCATAATCTGCCCCACAGGTTGTTCTCACTTGGCCGTTGTCTTGGCACAGGACTGTGGTGAACCCTGGTCCCAATGTGTTCTGTGGCAGCCCCGCCCAAACCGAGTCCCCTGAGGCCCTCCCTGAAGCGTCAGACCAAACCTTACAACAGAATACAAAATGCGGTCAAGCGAAGACTTTCGTAGCATAAACACCCGCTGAAATCATTAAAGGGATAGCTAATTGTTTTGAAAATTAGGCTGTTTAACTTCATCCCAAGAGGTTTATGAACTTGAGAATTCATAGATCTGTGGCCAGTTTAAAGGATTAGGCAATTTCGTTAGCCAACGCAAAGATTTTCCCTTCAAATGAATCAGTGTGTTCAAACATTTGACTTGTATTGTGTGTAGCCTATATATATATATACATACACACACACACACAAACACAGCCTCTTTATCTGGACATCTGTGTACTGGACACTGTCTGTTTTGTACACCCTATGGCAAAATGTATACAATTGCAAAAACAAGCAAATCTCTCCACAGCTTCCAGAATGCTAGGGCTTGCTGGAAGTAGATAAAGTGCCTTACTACCAAAATCCCAAACCTCCCTGTAAGTTTTTGAAATGAAAATGAAAAGACAGTTTATTTTTTGTAATGTTCACCAAAGTAATAACACTTGACCTATGCATTGTCATAGACCTACTGTAACAGAGCTAGCTGACTGGAGGAGAGTTCTTGGGGGGAAGCGGAATTCTGCGATGGTACGTCCTGCTGCAATCTGCAAGAGACGGAATCCCTCGATGTCCTTCTCTCTCTGGTTAGAGTCCTTCAGCCTCACAAACAGCCACTTTATCTGGACATCTGCTTTCCGGACAATACCACAACTGTCATCATCCCAGTAACACTGCACCACAACACTTTCCAACTCTTTTTCTACCTGGGGTATTCATGTCTGTGGTGCTTGGCAGTAGACATACTTTTCTTCCTCTCTTGTGCTCTGCGGGGAATGCTGTCCTCTATAAAGTCTATAATCAGTGAGAGACAGATCTCTCTGGTGGTTTGAACGGGCTTTGTCGACTGAGGGCATCTGGCACAAGAAATCATTTTGCCGCCACCTGCAAAACAATTTTAATTTGATTGGAAAAGACTTCCAGGCGAAAACAGTTGTGTAAACTCGTCATTAGGCTAAGGCGTTTGCCTGCTGAATAAGAGAACAGATTTAGGTACTAAATAAAATGATTGTGGACAATTGCTGTTGGACACACTTAATTGTGCTTGTACATTTGCATATTCACAGTCTGTACAATATGTTACAAATTTGAAATGTGTGACAAGCTACAAATTCTACTTGGTTGTTGCTGTAGCTAGGTGGCTAAAGTAGGCTAACATTCCAAAAGTTGTCCGTTAGAGTTAGGAGCAGGGATGCAGTGACATTAGAGTTAGGAGCAGGGATGCAGTGACATTAGAGCTAGGAGCAGGGATGCAGTGACATTAGAGTTAGGAGCAGGGATGCAGTGACATTAGAGTTAGGAGCAGGGATGCAGTGACATTAGAGTTAGGAGCAGGGATGCAGTGACTTTAGAGTTAGGAGCAGGGATGCAGTGACTTTAGAGTAAGGAGCAGGGATGCAGTGACATTAGAGTCAGGAGCAGGGATGCAGTGACAAGCTACTGCACATAAGTGGTGTTCACGTTCCTTTTCATTCGTGAAATAACACTTGCTATACAGGCCAAGACATGAAAGAAACCACCCCAATTGTGTGTAAAATACATGTGCAACCCATCATTTTGTGAACTATAAAGACCATCTTAATATAGAGACATTTAAAATTGTACATGTAGTTTAATAAGATTCTCATGCATATACAATACATCCTTCATTCTTGACTTCACTTGCATGAACATTGTGGATGAAATACAGGTTGCTGGTTGCTGATCTGACAGTATAATCTGTCCGTCTACACTTGAGCATAGAACTAAACCCGAATTGCTCCAAGACCTTGTCAATAATGAATACATTTCCATTTGACAATAACACTCTCGTAAAACACTGAGAAATACTTGCATCTAACCGACAGAGGGCAACATTGTTATTATTTCATAACTAAATAAACAATGTAATACAGCATCTGTGCTTGGAGCCATTATACAATGCAAAGGACACATACCTTATGAAATGCACCAAATTCACCAAATTCACTTGGACTCCCGTTAGAGCCTCTACTCTATTATTGTAATATGTTCCTTGACACTCCAATATTCGCGGTCAAAGGTAAAGATCACTTGAAGCTAAGGATGAGTCAGAGGTAGTAGCCTTTCTACAGAGTTCCTGAAGTGGTTCTGCCACTCTGTGTTATATAGCTGGAGTAAAACTTTGTAAACTTACATAAGACAACCGACATTGAAAACAAGGCATGCAGAGACAATTTCAAATGTCTTTCATCTTTTTCTAATCCCTCGCAGTGCAATCTGCGTCTCAATGTTAGTGATGTGCTGCATTTCATGGTTTAACTGCATTTCACACAAAGAAGCCCCAAGGAATATAATGAGCCCTGGACTATGCAGTCCTCAGCCAGGCATTTTGGAGAGCAGTTCTGCACATCCGCTTGATAAGGTGGAGTCAATATTATTCACCACAGTAATATTCACTCCTGACCTCTGAAGAGATCTAGTAACACCCTATATGGTGTAACAGACATAATGAAATCATGTCATGGCAACTGCTAATCTATTTCGGGGGGGGTTAAAGTTGTGCACTTTTCTAACTTTTCTCTTTGTAAATCCATATTAACTTGTTGAGGTCATCATTTTTTTGGAGCCTACTAACCACAGACTGAACCTTTTTGAAAGAAAATGCAGCGTGGGTTTGAAGGAAATGGGAGTTGTTATTGATTATACTATGAATCAATGTGTCCTTCCCACATCCCTTCTTTGCAGTTCAACACTTTCCTGAGCACAATGATTCACACACACACCCACATACATGTTTTATTGGCCTTTTTTCCCCTAGCACCTAACCTTATAACTAGATGTAACCTTAATCTCTAATCCTAAATCTAATTTAACTTCCTAATCCTAGACCTAGTTGTAATTTTGCCAGATTTTTCATGGGTCACAGTACATGTTCTCTCAAATATAATAATATAAATATATTTGTGAACTGTTTATATTGTGACCAGATAACCAATTCTAAATCTAAATCCAACTACAGGACCACAGTACACCAATATAGTATTGGCAAACATATGCTGTTGCATATTTACTATTGGGATCTTCCATAGTGCAAAAAATTATTAGATTATATCCAATGTTTCAATCCAAATCCCAGCCTAATTTTGCAGTGAATCATAATGCTGGTGTCATTTAAAATGGAATTTAAGCATTTTAGCCGTATTGAGTAAATCCTAACAGTTTAGACATTTGTCAAAGACGCATCAGTTTACAGATTAGGTGCACACCCAAATGGGTCAATGGGTTATTTATTTACTGTAGTTTTAGAAGATGAGCAAATCTTGCCTACCTCACAGGAACCTATCACAGTTCTTTGGTGATACTGAAACCCCTTGAACATATTGCTTGATATAATACGCAATATCGTAATACATTAATCTCCTACAACGGATCCTATTTACTAGAGCATAATCAGCCTCTCTTTCTGTGAATTGGCTGATTGAGCAGAAAATAGGATAGGAAGTAATGTGATGAGGTATGCTTGTACTCAACACCACCAGCAGTGCTCAGGATTAACACTCCGGCTTATTGGTCCAACATCCTTCAGTCATCCTTCAGTCATCCTTCAGTCTTGACTTCACTTGCATGAAAATTGTGGATGAAAACCTGGTTACTGTGCCTAATTAGGGTATAATATCTCTGTCTTAGAAAGATTTAAAATGTTTAAATGAGGCCATTTAAAATGTCAAACTCACCAGTAAGTACGCAGATTGTGAAAGTGACTAGTTTTCTTTTTGTTTCCATGGGCTTGTTTGTCGTTGCTATGGGGCAGCTTGTAGTCCTGAAGAACAGACAACAGAGTATTTAGTATTTACAGATACATACCATGCGACTTTAAATTCGATTATACATTTATCACATAGCAATGACCAGGGAAGTACCGTGCTATTTTATTTGATTGTTCTACATTTATACATTAGCTGATGACACAGGAGCTACGTTTGGTTTGATGGACCTTTTCTGAGATTTTTTACATTATTAGTTCAGGGATTCAATCCAGCAACCTTTCAGTTGATAACCCAGTACTCCATGATTTTCATTATTCAGATCTACTGTATAACTTGTGTTAATGATATTATAAATCGGCTGCTTGAAATCTTGAATATTTTGACACTGCACACAATAAAATATGGTTATGTTTTTTTAAAGCTCTTGTAAGTTTGAACCTTTAAGTAGCTTGTCATTTATTACTCATTTAAGTAAGTCTTCTAACAAAATTGCCGCTGTGTGCATTTTAATTTTATGGTTTCAATGCTTATTAATGTGGATTTTTAACTCCCTTGCTAAAGATGACTCTTTTATTTAATTTAGGGGGAACTTTGAACAAATTTGAGCTAGCCATTTATTTTGGTCTTTTGGACCTACTATTAAGGATTTAACTTTTGATGGGTGATTACAATTTGTGTTGAAGTTTGGACTGCCTTGAATGGACTTCTGATTGGTTTGCTGGTTTTGAATTAAACTTCATGTTGGAATTATATCAAGAGGGTTGACATGACTTGCAATAAATGTTTATATGTTACAGTAAATAATATAAGAAATTATTATTTGGCATACACCACATAGATTGGTATGGCCATTGGTATTTATAATTAAGGTAGAATAAAATCTATGGCAACATCTCAAGCTCTCAATTCAATGTACAAGGAATTATATTCTTTATTTGGAAATATGTTTTAGAAAAACTTCTACCACACCCCCATAAACATTGTCACACACCACCACTTCCTGCAAAATGCTGACTCTGAACCTGACAAAACAAGGGATCTGCAATTTAATTTATCAAGTAATTGCAGCCTCAACCACATTGTCTTTGCAATGTCCCAGTTCCGTTATAATTGGAGGAATCCTACTTTTCTTCAGTAGAATTATCTTCTTTTTAAAACCCATTTCATGAGATACGAAGAGGTACTTTCATTCTGACTTTCCACTTCAATGGATTTGGAAAAAGTTAAGAAGATGGGAGGAAAGTAATAGGAATGTATGTAAAAACCCAGAAATTCATACTCCTGCATCCTCTTCCCTTGTGCTTCATGACCTTCTCAAAGCTCATTGGATAAGAAATCCCAATGCCCCTCCCTTCTGACCTTGTTCTCCAATGGGTTTTAAAAGGAGAAAAGGATAAATGAAACAAGGAGTATGCAATTGAAATGTTCTACAAGCTTGGGCTCAAAGAGATCTGTAATTCTGGAAGCATTAAGACAATTTTTTCTGATATGTGCAATCAAAATAAAAGTCTTAATTGAAACCGCTTAGTAAATATTTATAAATCCATGAAGCCTACTTTGACAGACCCCTTTGCACTTCCCTTATTATGATGAATAATTATCCTCACCTTGGTAGGTATGTTATGCAATTCTATCTCTATCTATGTAATTTGTATTCTTTTGTTTTGCAATAACATGTTGGATAGTGTGTCAAAAAAGAGAATCGCTCTCCTTATCCTTCCTTCCTGACTGATTCTCCTCTAGTTTCAACTTTTGTTAGGGTCCTTGTCACTACTGGTAGCATGAGGAAGTACCTGCAGCCCATTCAGGTTGCACAGGTAGTCCAGCTCCTCTAGGATGGCACATCCATACATGTCATCTCAGGTGTGCTGTGTCTCCCAGTACAGTCTCTAGAGCATGGAGGAGATACCAGGAGACGATTCGTTACACAGGAGGAGTACTGCCAGAGCCCTATAAAATGACCTCCATTATGCTCTGGTGTGCATGTTTAACTGTCAGAAACTCCAGAAGGGTGGCATGAGGGCCCGATGTGCTCTAGTGGACCTGTGCTCACAGCCCAGCACTGTGCAGCTTGATCGCCAGAGAACCCAACTGGCCGGTCCACCATTGGCACCTCATTCTCTTCACAGATCAGAGCCGGTTCACACTGAGCACAAATGACAGTTGTGGAAGTGTCTGGAGACACCGTGGTGAATGTTATGCTGCCTGCAACATCATCCAGCATAACCGGTTTGTCAGTGGGTCAGTTATGGTCTGGGGAGGAATATACTGGGAGGTTCGCACAGATCTCCAGCGACGCTAGCAATTCTTGATGGGATTTACTTGTTAATGACAATATCTGCCAAAAGTATGTCATGTAAATTTGCAATAATAGCAACTAGAATTTCTATTACATATTAGCTCACGTTCGCAATATTGTTGTATTTTCAAGCCCCTATAGCAGTGTTTCCCTAGTCCTGGGTTTTTGGACCATGATTGGGAAACACGGTCGTGTAGTGTAATTTAGACGAAATGATAATTAACCCCTGTTCAACTTCTGGTCATCAATATAGCTGCAGTGTCTGTAGATTGTTAGTAACTGTGGCATAGACTTCATTGGATGACCAAGGACCCCGCAACATAATTTCCAGACAGAATTTTACAAATCCTTTTATCATTTGTTAGTTATGCAATGTCATGGAAACAAATACATATTTTTTGTTCTGCTCACAATGTAATATTCCTGACTAAAGCAAAACAAAATACATGCTAATATCACTATGGTTGTTTAAATACAAATACGGACCTTTATTGTTGAGGCTTAAGGAATTTCCCGGAAGCAGTATACTGCGATCGTTTGTGGTTGCCAACGAATCTAAGCTGCAATCTGATTTGGATGTCCTACGGAAAATTGCGCTGTACACGCGTGGACATGCAGAGTGCAAACTTTGATTAGGTAGCATATTTGTGTTTGTAAACCTTTGGATTGTTTGAGAAAATAATCTGCAGAGAGAAATTAAGCTATCTGTAACGGAATAAATGAGAGAATTCAGAGTGGGACCTGAGAAAAACGGGAGTTTCTTATACACTTTTAGCCGGAGGACTGCGGCTGGAACAAGGTAAAGGGATTTTGCAACCAGCGCAGCCACTGCTTCAACCATACAGGGTGCTACGCAGTACAGAGGCATTTAAAGCAAGAGGGGGAAAAAATGCATTAAGCACGTAACTCTAGGTTTAATGAAGGTTAAAGGTGCTTATTGTAGAAACGTGGCATATCTTGTGTTAAATTCTTTGTATTTTTATCCATATTGGTTGAACCATGTGTGTTATTTTTTCACGGATAAATATACACCCATTCAAATATTTTAAGAGACCTCAAATATATATTTTGAGGTATTAACAAGAAATATTTAGTTTGCCAGATGGGATAAGGGGAAGGGATTTCCATAATAAAATAGCCTACAGTGTATGGCCCCCTGAGTAAGTGTGTGGCCAAGAACCTCTAGACTATCTGGACTGGTTGCAGAGAGAATGCTTTGGGACTGTTAATGTCTTTGGAATTTGGATTTCATAAAAGTGTGTGTGTGTGTACTGTCCATTACAAACTGTGTTAATTATACAACATTAAAGATCCTTAATGTTTTATTAGGCCAAAACTAAGCAATCTTGTGAAACACTCCAAACCATGTTAAAGTTTTGTGTGACACCAATGTTCCTGTTTTTTTTCAGCTTTCCACAGTTTCTGCAGTGGGGAAGAAAACCCATTCAGGTAAACCTACTAAATTTATTTATGTGACAGGTTTGATGTGCTATTCAGAATCTTGCTAGGGACATTTAGAGAAACACTTAATTTAATGACACATAACCTACCTGTAACTACTGAGAAGTGTCCCAGGTACAATATGGAATCAAACGCAACACAAACCACTGCATGTACAGACTACAAACCACTGCATGGACAGACTACAAACCACTGCATGTACAGACTACTGAGAAATGATTGACAGACGTCCTACATTCATACACTTATTTCCTCACACTACTAGTGTGTCTTGGTGTTCACCACTTTTTTTTATACAATGTAACGTATACTAATCGAGGTATAGACTGTAAAACCTTTTTTTGTAGAAATCCAGGCAAGACAGAGGTTGTTTGTTCACATTAATGATGTCATACCAAATTAATACCATCAAAGGAAATAAGTCGTTGTCTAATATGGGTAGAGTTGCTTAATTTCTCAGCAACAAAAAAGGATGACGTCTAACGATGGTTTAGTCCTTACAATTCTTATACAGATTTGGATTTCCCCTCTAGTTTTTTTTTCCCCGTGGCCCATTAGCAATTTCTGAGCACCCGGTGTCTACAGTATGCAACCCTTCTGGCTGAGAGCATAGTTGCTTATGCGGTGATTACAATGCATCGATCAGTGAACTTGCTCATAAAAGGTCTGCAGGGGAAGGTGAGTTGGGAAAGTGTAAAAGCAGTAGTCTTAAGTCACGCGTTACGGTGGATGTGGTCAAATAAAGGTTCTAAATGCACAATAACACCAAAACGGAAAGTGACCGGTGCTCACGATGTAACTGGTACAGCCCTGTAGCTTGAACGTGTGTTTGGCTGTGCGCGTACTGACGGAGAGTGTGCGCGAGTCAACGGGGGCCACGGGGGGCCACGGAGAGCGCAGTTCGAGGTTCCAGGGAAGATGGGTAGTTAGTTTAACAGTGTGACGGCCCGGGAGGACAGAAGCGTGGCACCATGATGTTCTTTGATGCCTTTTTACCGCGCCGCGTGTGTGTATAGTGTCCCAGAGGATGTGTGGCGCTGACCTCGCTGCCCTTCCGAGAGCCGGCCCTCTTTTGACTTTGAGACGGAGGTTGTCTACTTGGCAACGCTGTGTCACCCGCATTTTAAATGTGTTGAGCACGAAGCCCCACGGTTTTAGGTGAACTGGGGGT
>JACXGK010004800.1:0-25484 GCA_016801125.1 Novumbra hubbsi
CATCACTACTAATAACACCATCACCACAGTTAACAACATTACCACTACTAACACCATTAACACCACGACCACTACTAACACCATCACTACTAATAACACCATCACCACAGTTAACAACATTACCACTACTAACACCATTACCACTACTAACACCATCACTACTAATAACACCATCACCACAGTTAACAACATTACCACTACTAACACCATTACCACTACTAACACCATCACTACTAATAACACCATCACCACAGTTAACAACATTACCACTACTAACACCATTAACACCACGACCACTACTAACACCAAAACCACCGTTGTTGAAGTACGGGCAGTTCATGAAACTTTAGGCCAGAATGTAACCTCCCGGCCCTGCATACTGTATGCCAGGGATGGTTTATGGGGGCCTGTAATGGTGGACAACACACTCCGAGAGTGGACCTGAGAAAAACACCACGTTTCTGCCGTTTATGGCCCACCGATGCCAGAGCGTTGCGCAGTCGGCCGTATGGACACCAAGGCCTGTAAACTGTAGCTCTCCAAGGCTGTTGCTCCTCTGCTGCAGTTTGTGGGTTAAAGAAATCATTCTCCTCAATGTCCCGACCTTGAGCCTGTGTCATGAAACACTTGGCATATCACATAGTATTCGTGATCCATCCCTGAGTGAGGTGCAGGGAAATGAAAATAAATCAAACAGCACTAGTTCCTAAAACAGTAGGCCAAATAACAATTGTTCCATTTTAACGGTGCTCTGTGTAACAGTGCTCTGTAACGGTGCTCTGTGTAACAGTGCTCTGTAACGGTGTTCTGTGTAGCAGTGCTCCGAAACAGGGCTCTGTAACAGTGCTCTGCGTAACGGTGCTCTGTAACAGTGTTCTGTGTAGCAGTGCTTTGTAACAGTCCTCTGTAACGGTGCCCTGTAACTGTGCTCTGTAACGTGCTCTGTGTAAAGGTGTAACAACATCAAGGGGCAGAATACTGAAAACTCCTTTGTCCTGCTGACCTTCAACACTGCTGTATATTATCTCCCCCAGTGCTACCTGTTCACCCATGCCCGCGTAGCTAAGCACTTCTACTGAATCGTCAGGTTGGTCAGCGCAACTCTTCACTGTCTGAGGCGAACCAGCTTCTATCTCCGGGCTGTCAGACAGTCGAACAGCTTCTATCACCGGGCTGTCAGACAGTCAAACAGCTTCTATCACTGGGCCATCGGACAGTCAAACAGCTTCTATCACCGGGCCGTCAGACAGTCGAACAGCTTCTATCACCGGGCTGTCAGACAGAGGAACAGCTTCTATCACTGGGCCATCAGACAGTCAAACAGCTTCTATCACTGGGCCTTCAGACAGTCGAACAGCTTCTATCACTGGGCCATCAGAGAGTCAAACAGCTTCTATCACCGGGTCCCACACACTCAAACAGCTTCCAAAATGTGTTTGAATTTGACGTTGCTGATGGATCTGGGTGCTAGTCGGGACACAAGAATTAGTTTCCAAAAATATTTGCCAGCCTGTATGCAAGCATCGAGAATTGATTCATATTAACTAACCTCTCCTCTGAACAAACAATGTTTTCTCTCTCTCTCTCAGGGATAGGCCTTGGGGTGCTGGTTAGGGAATATGCCTCCCTCTCCCAACTTGATAAGCAGTATTTTGGCTTCCCGGGGGAGATCCTAATGCGGATGCTCAAGCTGGTCATCTTGCCCCTCATCGTGTCCAGCATGATAACAGGTAACTTGAGACGGACCGCATTACATACACCCGTGTAGCTCAGTTGGTGGAGCATGGCCCTTGAAACAGAGTTGAAACGATTCTCAAAGGGGCTCAGTATTCACTAATAACTGTAAGTCTCTCTAGATAAGAGTGCTTACTTGAATGAAGTCACGCAGATGTATGTTCAATAAGGAGGGTCCCTGTGGATAGTGTGTGCAGATATCATGATATGATGTAGTCAGTGTGTGTCCTAGCTGACTAAACCGTGTTGTGTTTTACAGGAGTGGCCGCTCTTGATTCAGAGGTTTCCGGAAAGATCGGTCTAAGGGCTGTGGTTTATTACATTTCTACCACGATCATTGCGGTCATTTTGGGTGAGTTTGTAGCATGAACAACCTGACAACTTTTAGCTGTTCCTTTTACCATCAAGTATAACACACAGATTTGAAATCTATTGGTCTAAGTGTAACTCACTTATAAAGAGCATACCACCTGGTAGCCAGTATTAAGATGTGAGCCCTCACCACCACAAGTATCTATGGATGAATGTTGTAAATGCTCAATGCACTCCAGAGCTTTTGCATCATTTAATTTAGTATTCCTTAAAGTGTTAATGTGCCAAAATGGAGCCTGATTTCTTCACTACTATCTCTTTCAGTTTATCCCAGTTCATCCAGTAAATATGTTACAACCTGAATTTTTGCCGTTCATGTTAGAAATATGCCGTTATATTAGACATTTTGTTGAGTTTCCGCTGAATACATGAGACAGTCATTGTGGGCGGTTGTTTTCCAGGCATCGTATTGGTGGTTACCATCAAACCCGGTGTTTCTCAGGAGACGGAACACATTGACAGGACAGGAACCACACCGAATGTGACAACCGTGGACACATTGCTGGACCTGGTCAGGTGACAGCTACACTTTGTACTGTCATCCATTGCAGACGGTTTTATAGACGGCATATTGCTTTATAGACGATCAACTCTCCGTCGGTCACAGATGCAGTTTGTGATAATCTTTCTACATGTCTCCCATTGTTACCATGCCAATCCTTGTCTTGCCCATTAACAGAAACATGTTTCCGGAAAACCTAGTACAGGCCTGTTTCCAACAGGTAAGAGACATTGTTCAATTTGTACATTCAGGGCTACATGTGCAGTCACTAGCTTTGTTCCACAGCTGTTGGTGCTGCCTTGTCAATTCTGAAGATAATTGGAAAGCAGCACAAACACATCTGTGACTGGGCTATACAAGCGCTAACGTTCATGGGGAAAAACACGATCCTAGATTTAGATGTATCGTCAAGTAAATACTTCAATTAATGTAATTCCAGTACAAGACAAAGCGCAAAGAGCTGGAACCACCTAATGAAGTGAAGGTGAACACAACCACCTTTCCTCCGCTCTCTACCACTGTAATGGCTACCATCTTCCCACCAGAGGTATGTGTCACTGTTGGCTGTGCATTGTAACCGTAGTTAAGGATGGAGGCAGTCAATCTCTGGTCTAGTTTTCTAAAACAATTATTATTGATCATTATTGATCATTATTGATTAGCTGATCCACCAATCTTTAGCCTTGGTGTGCCATGTAGATGAACTTACATGTAACTAGGGTTTGACCCCAGAACCACAAGGACCCTTTTGGATGATCATGCGAGGAAACTATTACTTGCTCCAAGTTCCCTTTTTGGTTCAAGCTACAAGGTATTTTGACACAAGGGCTGTACCTAGAACCGAAACAATACAGAATAGGGCTTCTCAAGGGCCAGCCGAAGAATACTTGTGGAACCGAATTCTTAAATTAGCTGGTATAATGTACCAGGTTGTATAATCCTGTCAAAAAGTGTTTGGAACTTTTGACTCATGTGTACAAAGCACAAGACAACTGCTGCTAGCCCATTGAAACAGTACTTATTACTTATGTAAGTACTTATGTAAGCCCACTAAAGCAAGTTATTTTTGCTCCCATATTTCTCCCCTCTACAGAACATCACCAAAGACTACAAGATAGTTGGGTCATATTCGGATGGGATCAACGTGTTGGGCCTCATCGTGTTCTGTGTGGCATTCGGCCTGGTCATAGGCAAGATGGGTGAAAGAGGCAGAATCTTGCTGGAGTTCTTTGACGCTTTGAACGAGGCGACCATGAGGCTCGTCCAGATTATCATGTGGTTCGTTCTGACAGCCTAATCTACAGGCTTACTTTATGAATGCCAAAATAAATGGAACATCCAACCCTCCATCAGTACATATATTTTCCACGTTGTTGCCTGGTGTTTCCTAGGTGTCTTTCATTATTCTACGTTAATACGGTGGTGGTGATATCGAGCAATGGTCCTGGTGTCCTTGATGAAGACGACAGCAATGAAGACAAAATTAACAACACTGTTGTTACCATTACAGCTACATGCCAGTGGGAATACTTTTCCTCATAGCCGCCAAGATCATCGAGGTGGAGGACTGGGAGATCTTCCGGAAGATGGGAATGTACATGGTGACGGTGATGGCTGGGTAAGCTGAAACCAGCTCTCTCTCTTTCAGCCCCGCCCCCCTTTCGCTATCAGGATTTATAGCTCGCATTAGGGTCCAGATTTCCTACAAAGAAGTCGTGAAAGGCCAGCTCTGTCCAGGCACAGATAAGAAGGCCACTAAAACCGCTCAACCTGCAGATGCGCTAATGAAGCAAATGCCTGTCCAAGCGTAAATTCACAGGCAATATAGTGCGTTTGGATGACCAGCTATAAGAAACAGAGAATTTTGTGATAGGCAGTGCAGTGTGTGTGGCACCCTATTCTCTATGTAGTGTACTACTTTAGACCAGACGTCTAAGGGCCCCGGTAACATGGCAGGGCACTAAAGTCAGTTCTTTCTAATGATGAGTAAACAAAACGGCATCTGATCGTCAGCCTTTCCCCTTCTCAGCCTAGCTATCCACTCCACCATTTGCCTGCCGCTGATCTACTTTGCTATTGTGAGGAAGAATCCGTACTCCTTCATCTTGGGGATGGCCCAGGCGCTGGTGACTGCTCTCATGATCTCCTCTAGGTAGGCCCCAGCCACCGTCGGAGACATGCAATCTGTTGCGTGTAGTGAAATATAGCGGCAACGGCATACACGTGTCCGTCGAGCCATCCATCTGTACACCCATCCATCTATTCCAGCATACATCCATTCATCCATCCTCCTTTAACATGAATGCGTGGTTCATCTAGCTCTGCCACGCTACCCGTCACCTTCCGCTGTGCCGAAGAGAACCTCCGGATTGACAAGAGGATCACCCGCTTCGTGCTGCCAGTGGGCGCCACCATCAACATGGACGGCACGGCCCTCTACGAAGCGGTCGCTGCCATCTTCATTGCCCAGCTCAACAACTTCGATCTGGACATTGGGCAGATTGTCACCGTCAGGCAAGTTACCAAGATCCCCATGCCGACATCGGTGCAAACATTTTGGGCAGGCAAAAGCGTCACGTTCACTATCCAATGGAGAGCCTTTGGCGTTCTGCCCGGACACAGTTCACCACTGTGACGTAATCCACCGTCCAATGAATTCACGTGTAATGTTTGGCCGCATAAATAAGAAAGACGTATTGACCTCCAAGATAAGAATGGTAACACATGGATAACATACTGTTGCCTGTGATTTCAGTATAACGGCAACAGTTGCCAGCATTGGAGCAGCAGGCGTACCAAATGCTGGCCTTGTTACCATGGTGATTGTGCTGACCGCTGTTGGTCTACCGGCAAATGATGTCACTTTGATTGTCGCTGTGGATTGGCTGCTGTGAGTAACTCAATTTCCTTATTCAGCTAAATATTGCCTAAATCTTTTTTCCTGTGTATTAAACACAGCTGGGTTAAAGGGAGATTCACCAATATATTGACAAAATGCATCAGGGCCACTTAGAGACATCAGAATGAACTTTCACCTCCCACTTCAGAGTATTTTTGTGCTTGTACGATAATGGCCTTTAATGACGATACCCATGGTGCATCACTGTTCCAGAGACCGTTTCCGTACTATGATCAATGTACTGGGAGACGCCTATGGTGCTGGGATCGTCCAGAGGCTGTCCAGGCGAGAGCTGGAGCGCATGGACATCACCTCGGATGTGGATTTGACCAACCCGTTTGCCATGGAGACCACGTTGGATGACGAAGAGTGTGAGAAGAAGTCCTACGTCAATGGCGGCTTTACGGTCGACAAGACCGATGCGATCTCATTTACAGAGACTTCCCAGTTTTAGGCTCTGGAAAGAATTAGGAGCGAAGAAGTGCCAATAGCTGCTAGACGATCCTGTGTTTTTGTAGCCTGGTTCTATCTCTTTGTGCCGTCTTGCCAACACCAATGGTCGTTTTCACCTCTAGCGCAAACAGATCTGGCACCAGGCCGGTCTGTTTGGGCTTTAGCCAACTTCTCTCTGCTTTGGTTCACTGTCATGTATACAGAGCAGCGTTAGAGGAGTTGGCTGGTAGCACACAGTATGGTATCGGGCGGGGGACCAATGTAAGGGGGTTGGAAGCCATTGGTTAAACCACTGCTTCTTAAAAGGGACACAACACATGACATTTGTCAGGCTACATCCGCAATACAACCCGTCATCTGTTCTGTCTCGGTGTTCTTCCCAGCACCGTCCCCGATGATCCATCTGCCCACACGGTGAAATTCCACAGCAGCCCTTGAAAGAGCTGGGTGTGGATTGGCACCTTGTTCCCTAAACGGCCCTGGTCCAAAATAGAGCCCTACGGTAGGATAGATGTGCCCTTTTAGATGGACCCTACATCACTTAGTGCTTCCATCGTTATGCTGACTTGGTGCCAACAATGAACACGGTCACTTTTGAATGCATCGGCCCTTCTGCTGTTGTTTTCACATAGAGGAAACAACCGGAAACCAGAGGTTTTCAAATTCATTTCACCAGTGTGTGTGTGTGTGTGTGTTTATGTGTGTGTGTGCATGCGTGCGTGCGCGCGTGCATATGAATTCTGGAGGTTGTTTGTCTGTCAGTTTGTGTTTGAAAAAACAGAATAATATATTTCCGGGCTGAGCTGTGTATATGTATTGCAAAAAACAGCATGGAAGAAGTAATATAACCATATTCCTGATGTTCACTATACTGTATATTGCAAAGATTCAAACTTTTAGTGTCTGCTTTTTTTGCTTTTCAGAAGATTCAAGTCTACTAGTCTACTATAAAAATGTCTTAATTTCTGTCTAAATTCTTGGCAGTTGTTCGTTCACCTGCTGGTTGAAGTAGTTTTTTTAGCTTCTGTGACCCTCTGTAGATACACAATGTGCCAAACATCATCTTCATTTATTCTTTATATCGTTCATCTTTGTTCATTATTTTAATTGCATGAAGCAATATGTCATAGGAGGAATACAGTAGAAAGCATTTAATGTACACAGACTTGCTGTATATACATTTTCAAGTGACCAATGGCCTTTAGAGTTGAAGGGCACAATTACGAGGTGACAGAAATTGCACCTTAGCTGAGTACTGTGATATATTTGGAAATATTTTCATAATGAATTACTAGAGTTAACGGTTAAACCTTGTAAAGGGCCGTTACAAGAATTACTTAGGGATGACTTATCGATTTCAGATGGTCTTTTAAAGTAAACTTTTACAGTGTATGAGAAACAATAAAGAACTGAGGAGCCTTTGAGGCAATGTTGTAGAAAATATGGCTGTAGAATCAAGTTATTATATTAAACACAGTTAGAGTAAGTAAAATTCCAAATACATATTAGGTACAAAGCCCTCTAGGAATAATGATTTCAAAACACCACATAAAAATGTGTCATGTAATAATTGCTTGGTACAACAAATGTATTATTTTTATGTACTTTAGAGATTCTTCTGAGCCTTCAAGTCAGTTGAACATAAACATTCTTAAATCTTATTGAAACAATCTCCATCTAAATTCTTTTATGTTTTTCATCCTGGGATTATTAAAAAACTGACACTCAATGTGGCAACCCAACTCCACGGAAGGGTTTTGGTCCCAGAACATTAGCATGTGGGATACATTTTGGGCGTAAAACAACTTTATTAAATGGAATCTCTGAAGGTTAGCAAGACATTTCAGCACTGGAAAGCAATTTAGGGGCAAACTGAAATAACATTGATACGATTCAAAATGAAGTCGGTAAATCAGGTCCTTTTGCACATTGCAGTGACAGATCATGACAATGCTAACAACAACCAATGGCTAGAGTGTATCCAGACCACAAACCACTTCAGCATACGAATCAACATTCTAGATGTATCCAATTGCAAGCTAATAAAGACAAATACAAAAATGACCTTTTGTTCATTTGAGTTGTTTTGGAAATGATTGAGAATGGATAATTACAGAGTTGTGGAAAATACCTAAATGATAAAGAATAATGAGTCTAGCACCTGGAAATGTGACGTACAGAAGCGAGAATGGTTACCGCAAAGTACACCCTCTTAATAATCTAAATGAATGCCTTCGCTAACCATTTGGAATTCTGCTGTTGCAGTATTTTTTTCACCGCTGGTCTTTTCAGAACATCCAATCCAGTTCAAAAACTATTTACAGGTTCTAGTAATAGAAGTAGAGATAGATCACAATGTTCCTGAGTCACAGTAGTAATATATAATCACCTATTGTAGAGGGCCATTACCCCTGAGCGAGGACCAACACAGCACTGTGCTACCCATAATTCCCCTATAATGGACTTTAGTATAGAGCACCTGGTCTACGAAGACAGCATGTCAGATGGAAAGTGGCCATAGGCTCATTCAGGAAGGTTCAACAATACGTAATGTTCAGAAAAAAAAAACACTGAGTAGAGCAATTTTTTTGCCATGACATCTAGTCCTGCACTAAACTAATGTCTGCAATGTTGTGAAGGTTGTGCTGTTCTGGTCTGGAGAAACAAAGTGATGTAAATGTACCATACAGCCTTGGCCAAATGTTTTCAGACTGACACAAATATTACATTTCACAAAGTCTGCAGCCTCAGCTTTTATGATGGCGATTTACATATACTCTAGAATGTCATGAAGAGTGACCAGATGAATTGCAATTCATTCCCTCAAAGTCCTTCTTTATCATGAAATGTAATTAATCCCCCCAAAAAACATTTCCACTGCATATCAGCCCAGCCACAAAAGGACCAGCTGACTTTGTCAGTGATCCACTTTTTAACACAGGTGAGTGTTGACGAGGACAAGTATGGAGATCACTCTGTCATGCTGATTGGGTTAGAATAACAGACTGGAAGCTTTAAAAGGAGGGTGGTGCTTGAAATCATTGTTCTTCCTCTGTTAACCATGGTTACCAGCAAGGCAACATGTGCAGTCATCATGGTTTTGAACAAAAAGGGCTTCACAGGCGGGGATATTGCTGCCTAAATCTACAATTCTCAAAACGTTTGGACACGGCTGTCGATTTAAATGTTGACACAGGCTGTGTAATGAGTTTTGTTTTAGTTAGATGAGACACAGAAAAACAATATCCACAAAACACAACTAAGCTTAATTACAAGCATTTGCATGGCGTGCGCGTTAATTAAATAATAATACAATAAATAAACACTATTCCCCAAAAAACATTAGTCTTAATATTATTACATTATTCTTAATATTATTAGATTATTCTGAACTCACATTCATTTCATCGAACCACAACACGCACACACAGTGAATGATTACAACATCGTTTAATTAAATTAATGTACAAATGAATAGTCGCTTTTGACGCTTCACTGGTTGGATGGAGGCTTCAAGTGGTTTTGTGAAAGCGGGTTACCTGGAGATAATGCGGGGAAATTCAATCACTTAATTATTTACTAGTGACAATATTTAAAAATGGGACTTTAATTGTCATTCAATATGTCTATGGAAAAAAAATACAAAAAAGCATCCACACCAATGGTGACTAAAGCAAATTGGACCTGGGGACTTTCAAATCCGGGTGGGGATTGCACAGTTATTATAATTAGGAAACTAGTAGTGGTAATTGATGAATATAAGAGAAAATATGTAGTGTGTGGGTTAGGGCAGTTGGTTCCAGTATCCGACTACCGCCTCTTACCTTCCCAGGGCGTTCCCCGCTCCTCGGTGAGGGGAGATGGACCTACGGGCCAGAACCTCATCTATCTCAGAGTCTGTGGCCCCCTGAGAACCACAAACACAGGCCAAATCACAAGCTTAATCCCATCTCTGTGCACCTTCTCTCCAACTCTGGTCTCTGCCGCTGTGGTCTACGACTACGACGTGACCCTGACAACGAGAGACCAGGCATGGTGCAGAAACCGATCAAGACCAGCCCAACACACCAGTCAGAAAAAGACACAAAAGGGAGGAATGAGGAGATCTCCAGGAAACTAGAGAGTGAAAAGGGAAGAGGAGTGAGGAAGCAAGAAAATAGGAGAGGAGGCCAGGAAATAGAAGACATCTGGAAAACTGGAGAGGGAGCCAGGAAATGGGAGAGAGGAGGCAAGAAAATAGAAGACGACATCAAGGTAACAGGGGTGGAAGATAGAAGATGAGGATGTTGCTATGACAACGGCCTTCCATCCCAGGACCTATCGACGGACTGCAAACCTCCATACGCCGAGTCCTCCTACCCAAGCTAATTTCCACGGCAGCCGGTCTCTTGACACAACTTGATTTTCAATGCCTGTGATTAAATTGGGGGGATGTATACTGAAGATGAGACAAGCTAAGGCCGGATAACGCATTACTGCACACGTTCATTTCATCATTTCTCTATACTCGTGCTATTGTCTGTGGTGGCGGAGCCTTCGTTTCTGAAGCCGTAGACCCATGTGCCTGTGTCAAAGTTCTCCCAATGCATGTCGCGCTTACAACTGCAGTTACTGTTTAACCACGTCAAGCCTAAATTGCTAAATCTTATCCATCCAGCGCGGACGACGGCACATTTCTGTGGAAGTTTATGGAGTGTTAGGAAATGTATGTGACTTGCGAGTTACTCACGTGGGCCAGCCGGTGTACTGCTCTTGGGGTTGTTAGGAGTCCCCGAACACGACGTTGGACATCCTCCCATGTCACCTGGGTGCTGGGGCGTGACCTGAAACCAGAAAACCAACTGAGATGAAAGCCATTTGTCAAAGACATTCGTCCTGGGAGGAACAAAGAACTTCCGTCGAGAAGGTGTACCCGTTTTGGACCGAGCTTTCACTGTAGGAACGCCAAAACGAGTTAGGGCTGTGTGTAGGTTTCAGGAGTGAACCCTCCCTGGGAACCAAGGAACGCCTTGGGCTGGGTCCCGGCCGGAAGTCCAGGAGATCATCGGTGTCTGAGGACAGGGACCGCCGGAGGCCGTTGGTGAGGGTGTGTCTGGCCATGCCCGGAGAGGGCTCAGGGAAGCGGGGCGACCCAAGATAGGAGTCCCTTACCTAGAACACAAGAGATCCGCAGCAAGGCCCATGGGCAGGACCATAGTGAACCAGGTTAATGTGTACCAGCGCAAGACAAGCCCATTTTCTTTTTCCTGTTGCATCACTAAAGAGGAATGTCATCGCAATAAGAGCGTTTACAGTCAAGTGGACTGAATATATGTGTAGTGGATTTCCAACTATCTGAACGGTTCTGAATGTTGATATTTAAGTACAATAGTGTGAAAACAAAGTAAGTACACTCCGGGAGTACGTCTTTTTTAATCATTTAGACTTATAGGTATGTAATAGAAACTAATTGAACAATTTGAAGTTACCTAGGAGAGACTTCTGGACGACCAGTCCTGTGTAGATTGTTAGCAAGTTTAGAATTGTCTCTGTTTTTAGATAATCCATTGGAGAGTTATAAATGCTTGGAAATAACTTTGTAACTCCTCCTGGACCATGGGAATCAATGACCTTGTTTTTGAGGGGTTCAGATGGGTCTTGTGATCTTGGCACGAAGTGTTACCACACATCCATATAGTTCAGACCAGACCACGTTTTCTAGCCTCTATGGAAGGGCCCACGCATGTTTTGCTTGAATGTTTTTTGAGGGACTTGGTGTCACTGGGGCTGTGTGTCCCTGAGTACGTGCCAGCCACGTGGGTGTGCATGGATGACCAGGGAGTTGTAATTGTGCAAAAGGGCTCCAAGGGGCCAATCATTATCCCAGTCTGTTAGATAGTAGCAGACTGGGATGGTGAGCTATTCGCTGCCACCTGGTGGCTGTAATTAGACCCAAACACACACACACACACACACACATTTGTTTTTTTATTCTTGTGCAGACCTAAAACCCAATTCCATGTTTCCTGTCCGCTAGCCCTAACCCCTCAACCCTAATGCCTAAACCTACTACTTGTATCCAGATATAAATTCTATCACAATCCACAACTGCACGTTTTAACACAAACCCGAAACAAACCTAAGCAGGAAATGATTGACCTGGGAGTATTTTATGCTTCACTGGACAGGAAAGTGGTAAAATACAGATTGCATTTGCTGAAAGAGCCGTAGCTCGGACTTGAACCCGTGTCCTTACGTGACAGGGTGATAACTCCTCGTCCGCATCCCAGCAGGAACCCAGAGAGAGCTGTGCCAGCCGCCCTGCGTTGTCTTGACAACCATCCACCTGGCGGGCTTTGTACGGGTAGAGGGACCGAGACCTGGGCTTCACAGATGCCCGCCGGCCACTGGACCAAACCCCCATATGACTCTTTCGGGACCTTTTATGGTGTTTTTGTGGCACCCCTGTCCTCTGCGAACAAATGAATGTAGAAGCCCATTATTCCACATGGGCAAGGGTAGTGTTTCTCTTCCACCTAACCTTGTCTAGGTTACCTAGGTCCTATATCACTTTGACCCCGGAAGTTGTCAAGAAACCCCCAAAGAGATGTGAGCTAGATGTAGAACAGGGAAACCTTTTTCATATATATAGGGGAACATTTAAGAGAAATTTGAAGGAGAGTGATGAAAGCCTGACTATGTAAAATAGAAACATTACCACTGGAGAGCGGAGACGGGCACTGTCGACCTCTACGCTCGCGGAACACTCGCTGATAGTTGTTCTGGTAGAAAACTCTAACCTTGGTGCAATGCCCTGGAGAACACGATCATTTAGAGACGGATACCGGGCAAATCCGCCAGTTAGACATGCAGCTTAATGCTAACCCACACGTTGCTATATCCCGTCTGTGCAGACACACTGTCTCTATCCTCCTACTGGGACCTATCAATCAGTGTCCAGTGAAACACCCCCATCTTACACCATCCCTATTTAAGGACTGATGTCTCTCTGCGGTGGTATAAAAGGATCCTACTCACGGGGAAGCTCTTAGAGCGTGTCATGAGAACCTCTCTGTCCGCTCCAGAGGAGGAGGGAACCAGCCTGGGCTCTGGGAACAGGAAGCGTCTGGCGTCCTCCTCAAAGCAGGCCAGGGCCTCTCCCACTGCAGCAGACCAGATACACCTCAATCACCGTGGTCCAGGCGGACTCATCCGGTACAAACGTAAAGGCCAGGGTTCTTGCACTCCATTCTCACCAGCGTCGCCTGTACTAACACGTACGGTCGGTAGGCACTTCGAAATGGCATCGAATGAAACCTTACAGGGTATTAAGCTATGTGTGGGCATCATGTTTAACACGAAAAAAGCTATTGGACCAACTCCTTTCTGAACACTTATACGGGCAGATTATAGCACCTGGGCGGATCAGCTGTACCAATTCGACCTTGACGGTTTCACCTGTGGGAAAGGCAAAAAACATAAAGCCTGAAAGTTGAGTATACGAGCCCGGAATATCTCACTTTGCTGAATGAATCTGACAAACTTACATTCCAGCATTTCGGCTACATCTCCCGGGTCAACAGCATAACGAAACACCTGAACGGAAACAAAACAACTGCCACATGATGCCAACTTCTGAGAGAGCCACACGTCACGCAGGCTTTCGTTCCACCCCTGCTTGGGTTTTGGCTAATGCTAGTAACTGAATTCACTCTGCAGTCCCAGGAAAGGGATGAGCTAGTCCAGTCTTCTGCGACCTTCCAGCAGAGAAACTTCTACTCCGGCCTTATAGCTCGGACGCAAAAATTTTCTGGAAAAAAATATCCCGGATTTCTTTCTGCATGTTTAAGAACATGAAAACATTATGTAAAAGGTTCTGATTTAACTAGTAAGGGAGTTATTATATTACAAAGTAAAGTAAACTGTTTTGCGGCACCCTGGTCCAAAATTAATGTAGTTAGCCTTCAGCCAATGAGAAAGGGGCACAGGCCATATAAAAGAACTCCCTCACTCACATCCTAAACGGAAGAACTTGAAGATTAATGGAGCCTGGAGGTGTGGGGCTGGAGATGAATCAGTGCTTACAGACTTGTATAATATCAACGGTTTCTTAAACCTCTCTTGGTTCTTATATCCCCAACCTTTCCATGTGTTACATCTAAAGTTGGAGAACCACTGCTCATTTCAAGTGAGATAAATCCAAAGTTGGAAAACCTCTGCTCAATTCAGGTGAGTAAGATCAGAAGTTGGAAAGCCACAGCTCAATTCAGGTGAGCTAGAACAGAAGTTGGAGAACCACAGCTCAATTCAGGTGAGCTAGAACAAAAGTTGGAGAACCACTGCTCAATTCAGGTGAGCTAGAACAAAAGTTGGACAACCTCTGCTCAATTCAGGTGAGCTAGAACAGAAGTTGGAGAACCACAGCTTAATTCAGCTGAACTAGTTCAGAAGTTGGAGAACCACTGCTCTAGAAGAAACAAACATATTGTTTTGTTAGAGCAGTCTGGGCAGCCAGGCAAGCAAAAAAAACAAGCCCTTTGATGCAAGAGCTAGGCTGGAACAAAAGCCTGCAAACCTGAGCTCTCCAGGATCGGTTGGTTGGCCAACCTTGGTTTTGGAATATGAGACGTTAATCATAACTCACCTTTTCAAAAATCATCTTCTCTCTGAACAGTAGAGGGAATACAGGGGGAAGGCACAGGGACTTGCAGTATTGGCTCATGAAGCACACACTGATGTAGACGTCATCCTTGGCTGGCAAATGAACCCCAGGGCAGGATACCTGAAATGTTTTGTCATAAAATCCACGTGGTGAATATCCAAGGGTTAAGTCGGCAAAGGCCATAAAAAAAAATACAGACTAATATCCCTGCCAAATCAAACATAAATCCTCCAGCAGTAAATCACGACGTTCCTCGAAAAAGAACTGTAGTACAGCAACGTACAGCACCCAACTAGAGAGCCCCTGTAATGTTAGTCGTTATGTAATGTAGATTTCTCACCGCCTTGAGATGTAATTCAACAACGACTTTCATTGTTTTTCGATACATTGCACCAATAGCTGAAAAGCAGCTCGACGTCGGTATTAGCAAGCCAGTTTTCCCATGCTAGATATACTTAGCTAGCACCACCATAGACTTCAGCGTCAAGTGTTGCCATGGCGTCTGAAACTTCCGGATATTGTTTTTTTTTTTTTATCGGTGTATTCCCTCTCCTTACCACGAGAGTGCAGTAGTACTTGAAACTTAGCCTGGTCCCAGGTATGTGGTATTCAGTTAGCAGCTGGTTCCCACGCTAAACTACCGAGGCTGTGTAAACAATGCGACGTAGCAACGCAATGACATTCAGACCGCACACGCATACACTCATAATACGGTAAAGTATAGCTCTGAATGCTGTCGACTGGTTGCCGGTCTTTAGAAAGTACCCCACAATATAATCTATGAATAACAAAATTGTAGGAAAACATAACATCCAAGAATACTGTAAAGCATGTTTGAGTGAATTGAACCAAAAACATTCACAAATAACGTAATTAAGGTACCATAGCTGTACATATGTTCAGTGTGAGATTTAAGGAAAGTTTATTCCAGTAATACCGGTCTGTTGATCATGAAAAAAAAAACATTTTAATAAACAAGCAATACAAGACCGCAGAATACAAAAAAGGTAGGTTATTGCTTGCTTCCTTAATATCCAACTTGTTCACTTAATATAAGCACTCCAAGAAAAATATCATGAATTAAATATAGCTGAAATCAACAAATTAAATAAACAAAACACTGACAAAAAATTATTTATAATTCTGCAATCAAAACTCAAAATGCAGTAAATCAAACCCTTTGTTACCAATTCAGATTAAGATGCGGAACAACCTGATGGCATTTGTGGGCCACGGTCTGGCCTTTAGGGGGCCTCTTCTGACCGCAGTGTATCTGGTGCTCCCTGCTCTCTCTCTCTAGAGTGCTGTGTTTTGGAGGTGTCCTGTGTGACTGTCTCCGAGTCTGACTCTCTGTCAGAATTCTCCTCCTCCTCTTCCCCATCCATGTCTTCTGTGGCGGTGCCCTCCTGGCCCAGGGGAATGGCCCCTTTGCGTAAAGGCAGGACAGTAAAGAAGGCCTCCTGCCAGTCCCTCTTCTCAAGGTACTTCAGCATGATCTCAAACACTGTGGCAGGGGACATGTGCACAGGCAAAAACATAAACATTCATAAAACCATTTAATTTCTAGTTCTTGCTGCTTACTCTATACCAGAATCCCTATGCACCAGAAAGAACGCAGTCTCCAGACTGCTACCTTGACTGAGCTCACAGGCGCCTCAAGACGCCACAAGGCTTTTATAGAGCACAACAATGCAAAGAAAGCACAATTCGACTACTAACACCTCAATCCGCAAATGTTGTTGACCAATAGCAAGCCGTCCGTGTTGCAAAGTGGACTAATGCTTTCAAAACAATTGTAAACATGAATGTTTGTTTGTGTATATCATCGGGTCCTCACCGTGGTTAACCGCCAGCACTTTACGGCTGTTCATCTTGACAAAGCTGTTCAGCGGGAGCTGCGCATGGTCAATTCCCAGCTGGGCGGCCCGCTCCAGGGTGATCCCCTTAAGGTCAGAGATCAAACTGAAACCGCGGCAACCACTGACATACTGTACCGACCGCTGAAGGCGGCTCCTGTTGAAACGTCTCAGATCTAGATAACCGGCAACTATATATTACACCGTGATTTCCAGGAAATTCCGCGGCTGACCTTGTGGTGATTATGGTCCACAAGGCCTCCGATGACATAGGCCTTGGTCTCATCAAGCTCCGCCAAAACGTTGGGCGAGTCAGAGGTCAGGTACACCAGCTCTTCCTTGCCCATCACCTCGTGGTAGGCCTCCGTTTTCACCGTAATCTCCTGCATCAAAACACAGACAGTAACAGGAGATCAGGTAGTCTGATGCCGGTCCCAAGTTGCCGAACAACATAATTGCAAAATACACCCAAACCGTACTCCCACCTTCCAGTTGACCCAACCCTCATCCGTTTTATCCATGTTCTGCTTCAGCTGCCCACCCAGGCTAGTTAATAAAAACTGCAAGAGGAGAGAAAAGAAGACACCCCTTGGATGAATGAGACCGGGAACCCCTCCAGTTAATTGCAGATTGCGGAAACAATGCCACGGATGACTACCGGGTGATCCCTGAGAATGACAGACCCACCTGAACTGGGTGCGACGCTCGACGGTTCACTGCGTAGCACCTCTGGATCTGCTTATGGAGCTTCCTCACGTCCTTCACAGTGGAAATAATGAACGAGGAATTGAGAATTAGGATTCCACACAGTATCTTGGCAGAATACGTCAGCTGAAGTGTTTTGTTGTTCTTGTGTACAAGATAACGGACCGCACTATCCTGCACATGGATATTGAGCAGGCACCACTGCTTTAACGGCAGCACGCCTACCTTAAACATCATGAGGTCGTCAAAACTGCAGTCTATCACCAGTCTCAGGGGGCAGCTGGGTTTCACCGCTTTCCTCATGCGCTTCCGGCCCGGCACAAACTCCCCTCCCTCCTCGCTTTGGGCCTTCCTTTCCAGGCTCCTCTTCAGCTTCTTCTCCTTCCGCTTCTGCCTGGTCAACACAACCGGGAGAAAAGTGTTCGAATGGAACTTAAAACCCGATGCAAATACCTGACCCATGGCCATCAGCCACTTCATGCGTCAGCCGCATCATTTTAGCGGCAAACATTCACATTTGTAAGTGTGACAACAGTTGGACCCAATGACCAAAGGGAAATTAGTTTACTGAACGACAGTATTATATTATATGCTCCACGCATAGTATTCTGAGCCCAAGCAGATCAAAATTCAGTTGATGGTACAGTAATAAAAAAAACGGTTGGAAACCACTGGCCAATCCGAAAACGACCCACCATCCAACCCGTATGTAACTTAGCTAGCATACTACTAACTTCCGAAGGGTTCTCTCCTCCTCCCATTTCCGATGCCTCACGAGCTTCTTCCTCTGGTTTTTTGAGAGAGATTCTATATGTCCGTTATCAGCACCGTTTTGTCCATCCTTGTTCTCAGAGGCAGCATCATTCCTCTCCTGCGATGTTTTTAAATCTCTGACAGTGTCGCTGGACATTGGTCGTTTTGTCGGGTTTTTATGCAAACCAAATACTGAGTGCCTTCGATGTTATGCTAGTTAGTGTTCCAAAATACGCACGTCCTATTGAAAGGTACAGCTTAACAACCTCATGCATTTAATAATGCACAAACAAATCAGCGAACTATTACTTTGAATCAGAAAAATCGCCCTTATTAACACAATAATTGCTAACTTTTGCTTGTCCGCCTAGCCCTGCCAGTTCCACATGTAGCTTCTTTTTTTGACGTTGTCGCACAACTTGTCGTCAGCAAACACAAAGTCGCATTTTTAATGACGTTCGGCCTCTTGTGGATCTAGGACAAGCAAAGGGGCGAAAAAGTTCTGCAAGATATGTCCAGAATAAGACCGTTCTCCTGTAACTGTTAATATGAATGTGATCTTGTCATACTTCTCTTATCCTAAATTCTGTTATGGCCAGTCCCTTCCAACATTTAAAATACTATATTCCTCCCAAAAAGCCAAGGCAATGGAAAGAGAGAGCTTGATTTTGTACTAAAGCCTCCAAAAATATAACATTAGCATTAAACTATAAAATTAGGACCTAAAGGGCTATTCTTTACTATAATCTGGGGAAAGAAAAAGATACATTCTTACTGCTCTAATTTCGTTGGTAACCGTTTTATAGATGCTGAAAGGGGTTTGTAATATATTCCCTAACTCCGGCGCTCTGTCCAGACTCGGAATGTCTTGTGCCTGTAACCGCTCTATGTGGTATGTTGGGAACACCACTCCTTGTGCCTTAGCTTTAATATACCACGGCTATGACTAAATAATTATTTGTACTGTTTTCATTGGTAACTGGTTTAATGCAAGCAGCACTGTGATTTATGGTATATTTCCATTCATGTCTATAGTTTAACAGGACATCAATTGATGGTAAAATTGAAAGTGAAACCTTTTCGTAAACTTCAAAAACAGGTTGAACATGTTTCTGTTCTGAAGAGAGTTTGCATTATTCTGAAACATGAACATCTTCACTATCCTCTGTTTGATTCTATATACAGGTAAAATATAACACATTTCATGTAATTGCAATGTTCATTCACACAACCGAATTTCAGGACTTTCGCTATCGACCTACATAAAAGGTAGCGTTACTACATTACATTAAGTTCCTATTGCGATATAGACGACAAAAATGGTCACAAAGTATTGTCGAATCGATTTCATCAGTAGTAAAGAAGGGAATAATGTTTTCTGCGTTTTGGGGGGGGGGGTTTAAGACCGGGCATTAAATGTTCACCACTGATTATGTGTATGCAAACGGGATAGTCAAAAATGTGTATGCTGAAAAAAACGGGTTATTTCTTGTATATTTAAGACAGTCCCTATTGCCTCTAGTAGCTACATAATGTTTTTAGATTGAAACAAACATAACATCGATTTTTAACTACAGAACGGAGTACGCAAAGATTGTGGAAATCCCTAGATTTCCTTTTACATGATGTATATCACCCTGGTTTCAAATGCACCTTCTGTCGTTGACAAACAAACTACGAATATTGACACAAAATGAACTGCGATGCAGCGTTAGCATCGAGTTTTCTACCTGACTATGCTTCACTCTTTTTATCAACAATTCCGCTCAGGTGTTGAAGGAGTTTTACAGGTGCAATGGCTACCCTGTCTACTGAAAGATGAGTACGTTTGGAAAAATAAAGCTGGAGAAACGGAAACTAAAAGCATTCACAAAGATGTCGTGCTTCAGTTTGGCAACTCAGGGGACAGCTTATTGTATCCTGACAATATCACTTTCCTAGTTGCTGGTAAGTCTGATACTGACAATGTTTCGCCGTTACATTGAATATTTGCACTGTTTTGAGGTCGTTTTTAATGATCTTAAACCAAGACCTGTTCAGGGCCCGAATGAGCCGACTCTTTCACGCGAAGTGATGCCAAAAGAGTCGGCTCACCAAAAGACTTGGAATACCCATCACTGCCGCATACTGGACGGGTAACTCGGTTTACTTAGCTCCTTGTGAATTAGGTGTTTAATGCAGTGTTGTTTAGCATAATGATTCACCAGACTCCTCCATTGATATATAGTAACACAGCTATGGCTTTACCATTTACACTAAATCTATCATAATGAACCTCCTACATTTCGTATCATTCCCCTTCTAATTTAAATTCAGATTAAGAGACTTTACTACTTCTGCAACAAAAACCAAGTATGTTTCCCGCAGCATCTAAAGTAGACATGCGGAAGTTTGTGGAAGGTCCAGTGGATCAGCTGCGGTGTGAAATCCACAGACACAGCAAAGGGATGAGCCGTGTTCGCTGGCCCAGCCTAGGAGGGACGGAGCATGACATCTATTTCATCTGCACACTACGTCACATTGAGGCCCTCTTCAACATCACCTCCTACCTCAGAGTCACTCCAGCCACGACCATGTCTCCCCACCAGCCAGACTTCCACAGCTGGGTCACCCTCGCAGTGAAAGACAAGCTAAGCGCCTCAGGTATGGTGTAGGCAAAATCAAAAAGCGAAGCACTCACTGCAACATTGACTTATGTTGCACTTGATGTGTCTATTATGCACGTATCGGCTACTAACAATTCTTTACAAACTTCTGAGCTGTATTTTTCTGTCATATTTTTTTCTTGCAAGGGAATTAAAGTCACCATGGTTTACCCATTGAGCCACGCAGGACCACTTGATAGCTGTATTATTTTATTTACGACATAGCTTGACGCCAATCTGCATTCATTAACTGCCTGTAGTTCAAAGCACCTAGAGCGTCCACTTGCTTTTTACAAAATGGTAACTTCCCACCTCCCATTTGGTTTCCCTCTGCTCCTCTTGCCCTTTCCCTCCCCACACTCCTCCCTGTGACCTCCCTCTGGGTGTAGCTGTGATGGTGCTCATGACCCGCTCTCCATCCGTATGGGTTGGCCTGCAGGAGGAGCGGACTCTGCACTGTGAGTTCGCCGTGGACCACAAGGTGCCTGACCTTACGGTGGAGTGGCATCTACACCCAACCGGCGGGCACCGGACCAGGCTGTTCAGATACTCCAGGCGCTCGGGCCAGATCGAGGGCAGTGGGGTGGTGGTGAAGGGCATTGCCGGGGGGAACGTATCGCTGACTGTGCCCATCACTGAGAGGAGCAGTGAGGGGACGTACCTGTGTTCCATCCAAGTACCCCCAATCAACGCGAGTTTGGCCATCGGGTTGCACATCATGGGTAAAACCTCTGGGATTATGGGGAGGTAGCTCACGGTGTTGCAGTCAGTGAAATCAGGAAGTGAATTGAAACATGTTGTATTTTGGTGTTTGCTGTATTTAAGAGTTGAAACATGGCCATCGCCTTAATAATACATCTATAGAACAACGGAAAACCAAGTGCCCTCTGTGGTCAGCGAACCATTTTGGTGTTAATTTTATGCTGTGCTTTGGATTATTGTCCTGCTGGAAGAGCCAAACACAGCCCAGTTTATGCTTCCTGGCAGAGGCAGTCAGGTTTTTATTTAATATCTGCTGCTATTTGATAGAGTCCATCATACTATGTATCCTAAAAAGTTGTCCTGGGGCATTGGAAGAAAAAGAGCCCCACAACATCAATGGTCCACCACCATACTTCACAGAGGGGATAAGGTATTTTTTTGTCAACATTTTCGAAAAGATCTGTTTTGGTCTCACCTGACCATAGAACCTGGTCCCATTGGAGGTTCCGGTAACGTTTGTCAAACTGGGCACTTGAGAATGTTGTTTGATTACAAAACCCTCAAAAACAACATGTGGTTATGTAGGTGGCATCTGCTCGTTGTTTTGGATACTTTTTACACCAAAACCAAATCCAACGTATGCAATTCTCCAGTTGTGATCCTCGTAGATTATTTGGGCCTCTCAAGCCATCCTCCTCAGTGTGCATGGGGTCAATACAGACACACCTACTCTCCCAGGCCAATTGTTAAAATCTCCAGTTGCTTTATACTTAATTACTTCCCTGTTATTTGCTTATACTCGTTTCCTGATTTGTGCATTTCCACAAACTTTTTGGTGTACATCATTACTGTATTCTCAGGTCTTTTCCATATTGGTAGATGACTTTGGGAATTTGGCTTGTGTGGCACCTCAAATATATACCCCAGTGAAACAGGTGTTCACAACTTACTAATTTTACAGTTCCTAATCACTCTGGTGATCTTAAAAACATAAATATGGTAATATACTTCAGTCAGATTGTACTCTTATCAATGTGTAGGGGTGCCTATAATTGAGGCACTCGTTTTGGATAATTTTTTAAAGTGTCATTTACTGTACGCATTTTCTTCCAATTACTTTTACTTCAATCTCAGGTTTCCTTTTTTGTGAGTGTTTTAAATGAAAGACAGAGAGGATGAACAGCAAATATTTTCCCCAGCCTATATTGCTCAGATTTAGCAAGATTGCCAATATCAATGGAGGGCACTGTGCATGCAGGTGCAGCCTGAGTTCAGTTTATACCAGGACTATTAGAAGACACCTCACTACTACATGATACCTCACTGTTAGATGATATCTCACGTTGTCTGTGTTTCACTGCCCTCCTCCGGCAGTGCCCCCCAGGGTTTCCATGACCATGGAGCAGAGCCGGATCCCCAGGGTGTTGTGTGAGGCTGACCAGTATTATCCCCTGGACGTGGACATTGAACTTTTCAAGGAGATCAGTAGTGGTCAAGTCCCTAAGAAACTGGAGAACATCAGCCACTCAAGTCACGTCTGTCACAACGACGGTACCTTTTCTGTGTCTGCCTTTGTCCGGCTACGGCCCTCCCCTCAGGAGTCAGAGTGTGGGATATATTCCTGTAGGGTGAAACACGTCTCCCTGCAAGGCCTGTATATCTACGAGAGTGTCACTGATCCAGGTGAGATGAATCAATCCATTTCTAAAGCCCTGTAAAGTACTTTAGAACTTGACACCAAGTTGTGCAAAATAAAAACAAGCATTCTAGTTGATATGCCTTGACACCCGTAGAAGGAAACCTACTCTGTGTTTTATCCCAACAGGTTGTTGGACTTGGATTCAGCTAACTTCCCCTGGATTGATATGCCTTTTTGCTGTGATAATCCTTTTCATAGGTGAGCATTTCCTACTCTGGAAGAATAACTTACTCACTCCTAGAACAGATAATAGTTAGCTCGCAAACTTGATTAATTGATGGATTGGAATTTTTGTTCATTGTTTTTTTTATAGTTATGGCAAGACGCGGATATCGATCCATTTGCAAGTCAAGAACACGACAATGAAAGACAAATGCAAGAAGAGATTAACCTTCCCTGTACATAAAAAAACACTATTAGCTCAGTTCTACATTTGGACATTTGGTTGTGTGTTGTATAATGTTATTATACTTTTTTGATGTTTTTATATGTTTAGTGTAAATATTTTGTAACATTCGGACAAGAGGCCTTAGACCACGCCTTAGAAGTAGCAGGCTTAAAAGACTTGTAGCCGTCCCTGTCCAATGTCCTCCTGGCTCCAGATCAAGACGATTCCAGCTGCCACTCCACTGACCGTTCCCCCTCTCTGGGTTGTCCCTGTCCTTGTCCTCTGGCCCAAGCCAACATGCATTTATGAACAACTGTGATTTCTACTTATAAAATATTCACCCAGCACAGCCAGAAGGAAACTGGTCACCCCCCCGAAGCTGGTTCCTCTCTAGGTTTCTTCCTCATTTTTGGCCCCTTTCAGGGAGTTTTTCCTAGCCGCTGTGTATCAACACTGTTGTTGCATTCTCCTTGGGGTTTCAGGCAGCGTGTAGTGTAAAAGAACCTTGTGACAACTGCTAAAGTAAAAAGGGCTTTATACAACTTTGTTTCCAAAAGAAAATCATAAAATGGTAATTCAAATAGGATGCAATGATGTATGAATCATCCATCTCTATATGTAATTTAAAATAGTACAAAGACAATATTTCAGATGTTAAAACTGAGTAATTTTATTGTTTTTGGAAAAACACATACCCATTTTGAATTTGATGCCGGCCACACGTTTCCAAAAAGTTGGGAGAGGGGCATGTTTACCACCATGTTGCTGTAGTTATTGAAAGTGAAATGTTTCATAATGCACCAAATGTTTTCAATAAGTGACAGGTCTGGACTGCAGACAGGCCAGTTTAGCACCCAGAATCTTTTACTACGAAGCCATGCGGATGTAATACGTGCAGAATGTGGTTTAGCATTGTCTTTCTGAAAAGAGCAAGGCCTTCCTTGAAAAGGATGGAAGGCAGCATATGTTGCTCTAAAACCTTTACAGATGTGCAAGTCACTCATGCCATGTTCACTAATGCACCCCCATACCATCACAGATGCTGGCTTGAACTGTGCACCAATAACAAGCTCTCCTCCTAAGCCTGAAGGACACGGTGTCCATGATTCCCAAAAATAATTTTTCCCACTTTGCCTGAGATCATCTAAAATTAGTTTGAGCCCAGAGAAGGCAGCAGCGTTTCTGGATCTTGTTTATGCATGGTAGAGTTTCAACTTGCATTTGTGGATGCAGCAACAATGAGTATTTATAGACAATGGTATTCAGAAGTGTTCCTGAGCCCATGCAGTGGTTTTCGCTACAGAATCATGCCTGTTTTTAATGCAGATCTTGGCCATCCAAGTCATCAAATAGTTTTTTGGCATTGTCCCTTGAGTAAAGAGATTTCTCCGGATTCTCTGAATGTTTTAATAATATCATGTACTGTATGTGATAAGATCTCCAAACCCCTTGTGTAGTCTTTCACGGAGTGGTGAACCCCTCATCTTTACTTCTGAAAGACGTAAAGATGAGTTTCATATACCCAATCACGTTACTGACATGTGGCCAATTAACCTAATTAGTTAAATCAGGGTTTTTGTTTTAGCATTACACATTTTTGCAGTAATGTTGCCCCTGACCCATGTTTATGAAACATGCTGCTGGCATCTAACTCAAAGTGGCCATGTATTGTTCTAGAAACAATAACATTTCTCAGTTTTAACATTTTATATGTTGTCTTTGTACTATTTTCTATAAAATGTGGGATTTTAATTATTTGCCCAAATCATTGCCTTCGTTTTGTTTCTATTTACACAGCATGCCATTTTTTTAAAATGGGGTTGTAAATAGGTGTGGTAGATTTGCTGTAGCAACATATATATCACACCATACAGTGGTCTGATATGTTTCTTTTCCTCTGGTGACAGTAGTTTTCCCCATTTCCATTTGAGGCCTATTCATTTCTTTTCTGTTCCTTTTCCCCGTCATGTTCTATGTCCATTGATATTATAAAGTGACAGAGAGACTTCTACATATAAAGACACAAAAGTACTTACACTAAGGCTCTCTTATCCTTGTCAACCATTAGACTTGCTCATACTTTCAACATTATAGTCCTTCTTCCCAATTGCACACACACCACATCTCTTTCTCAA
>JACXGK010004800.1:25584-36329 GCA_016801125.1 Novumbra hubbsi
ACCCCCCCCCCCCCCCCCAAGAAGAATATACTAATGAAGAGAGACATGATAGACTGGCCAGCAGTTTCAAAAGCAGGTAACCGTCTGACTGACACGTCGTGTCAGTCAGACAACTGCATGAGGTTATATTGCATTGAATCAGCACTGCACTATGACTTCACAAAAAAAGTAAAACAGACATTAAATATACAGCACAGGGTAAAAAAAACAAAGAAAAAAATCCATTAAGCCGTGGATATTTTTCTTTTGAATAGCCTCGAGAAAGGAGACAGTAGATTATTGGCAGTTGATCACTGTGAGCCAGTGACTTGAATGGGTCGTTGTTCATTTTGGCTGCCTAAACACTTTGGATGTTGACGCGTCGCACCACAATTCTTCTCAGTCGAACAGAAAAGAGATGGAGACAGGAGATGATGTCATACAACATTTGTGGTACGTGTAATGAACAGTGTCAGGACCACGGTGGATGACCATGAACCGCCAAGCACAGCCAGGACCACGGTGGATGACCCTGAAGGACTGGTAGCGGTACTGGAGAACCCAGAACACATCATGATGTGTCAGTCCTGTGTGCGAAACACAACACATCGGGAGATTGAGATGAGGAAAACGGGCCACTTGGAAAATACAATAAAACTGTACATGCACCTACAAAGAAAAAAAGGTAATAAAACAGGCTTAACCCGAACATAACACGTTCATGCATGTGTTCCGCTACCAATGAACGCACTGCATGGTGATCCCATTGGAGCCCAGCCCCGTCACGGCCAAGTGGCCCTGATTACCCGCGGCAGCTGGCCTCCTCCTGTATCAGCACTGCAAATGCCTGGCATCGCCCTGACCTTTTCCCCCCAACCCCGTCGCCATGGTGGCCATGCCACGCCCCCTTCGCCAGGATACAGCGACAGATGCTCAGGTGTCCTAACACATACTTGTGTAGATGTAATATGATGCAACCCCCACCACCACCACCACCACCACCCTATTTTCTCAACTGAAAAGTTGCAAATAAGTAATTGGTTTAGGAGATAAAATAAGACGGACATCCGATGCTAGCCTATTAAAACGGAGAGAGCGATGCATGCCCGTCCCCAAATGACCTGCAGCACACTGGAACCTCAATTTGACAGTGTGTTTCTGGAGGGCTGAACATGTCAAATAGTCATTTCAACTGGTAAAGTCCACTGTACTATACAGCCAGGCTCTTTAAATAGTCAAAACAGCTACTTTAATTTATTACCTATCTATTTATTTGACGCTCCGTTGAATAGTTATGCCACAAAAACATATAAAACCTTAAAAGCTTTGCACATGGCCAGAAGCAGCGCTCCCCTAATCTGTCCTTAGGCTTCCCTTGGCACAGTCCGACAGCACATTAAATCCTGAACTGGAACACCTGCCTATATTAATCACAGGCTTAAAAATGTGTTGATTTAAGATGTAACAGTTGGTCTGGGGAGACTCAAGGTGAGGTCCGGGTAGCCCTGAGAGAAGAGTACTCCAGCACACTTACACATCACACGACAGGTCAGGCCCCCTTACCTGTGCTCCAAAACAAAGCTCATGGTGGTCCCGTCGAACGAGGGCGGAGCAATGATGCGGGGGCCCTGCTGGGAAGAGATGTTGATCACTGGCTGCTTCACGTTGGAGAAGCCCTGGGGCCCGGGCCTGGAGCCTCCGGCCTGGGGAGACTTCCCCGACCCCGTGGCGACGTAGTAGGGGCCGTCCATGTAGTCCGGATGGGCGGATCGGCCTTTGTCGCCGGGGTCTTCCTGCTCCGACAGCATGGAGAGCTGCGATTGGATCCTGGTGGGGATCAGGGTGGGCGTGGCCGGCATGGCTGGCACGAAGCCTGGGTAGATCATGTAGGTGGGGCCGTAGGACCCCGGGCTCAGGGCTAAGGGTGAGATGGGCATGGGCGACATGGACATGGGCATTTGGGGCATGGGTTGCTGCGGCACGGGCACGTCAACATACTGGCCCGTCTCTGGGTCAAAGAGGCGTCGGGTGGCCGGCTGGACCGGGGTGTCCACCAGGTAGTAGTTCCCTGTGCTGGGGTCAAAGAGCATCTTCCTCTGGGTGTGCTGGAAGTGGTCGACCTGCGGCAAGGCGTGCGGGCCGATGTTCGGGCAGAAGCAGTACATCTGAGGCTGGGCGGGCGCCACGCTCTGAGGCACGTGGTGGTAGACCGTGGCGGTGGGCGTGTCCTGAGCTCGGGTCTCCACGACCACAGTGGAGCGCTTCTGCGGAGACGGCCGGCTCTCCTCCTGCCTCCCGGCGCCGCCAAGCCCGCGCGGGCGGGGCGCCTGGTTCGTGGCGCCCGCGGGGCCGAAGGCGTCGCCCGCCGTCCTCCCGCGGCCTCCGCCACCAGGCGTGCCACCCTGCTGGGCGCCGGTAATGTGGGTCTTCACCGGGATGGCGAGGTAGTTCTGCGGCTCGGCTAACGCCACGCTGAACTGGACGGGCCGCTCTACCTCTCTCCCCCTCCCGCGCTCTTCGGAGTTTCTCAGCGGCCGGACTTTGGCGGACCCGGGGAGGTTCGGAGCCAGGGGGCTAACGCCTTTGCGGTAAGGCGACTGTGATAGAGGGCATCGCTGCAGCGGTGTCCTGTGGGATGGGTTTCCTGACGCTTTGGAGACGACGTTAAACACACCCTCGGTACCCGATGGGGTTCTGGCTTGATGGGACAAGGATGGGACAAGGATTTGGTCGGGTCCCGGGTCCCGGGCGACGGGACCGCCCTCCTCTTGTTCACGCCGGGTTTTCTCGGAGCCCGTGAAGGCGCCTCTATGGATTAGCCTGTCCGCGGCTAACGTTTGAATTGTTGCCATGGTACTGGTGACATTCCCGCCCTCCTCAGGACCATGTTGCTTACTGGAAAGTGAGTTCACTTGACTGTCTGAGAGCATGGAGTGTGGCTCTGATTTCCTCCTCCACTCATTTCTATCGAATACATACAGCTGCTCCATGGTTTTGACAGCGGCCTGTAATTTTTCCAAGGCCGCCAGGTTTAACATGTTAGACTCGGGTTTTGTCTTGTCGCCGTTGTCATATGGTTTCTCCTGTTTTTTAGAAGTTGCTGTGGTTTCGACAGGAAGTCCAATGGGCCCAACAGGAAGTCCAATAAGCCCTTCAGAGGAATCCATAAGTTGTTTTGTATCGCCTAATGGCTCTCCCTCGCATTTGAGGCCATCTTGCTGGGGTGATGACCTGTCAACCTCAAATGAATCCTCGTTGAGCCCTAGTTTAGAATCCTCTACTAGACTTCCAGATTGCTTCATATTGCCATTGCTATTGGTATTCACAGACTGATACTTTATTATGATGGGGGAAAGCGAGGCAGGGTTTCTATAGGACCCCTGTTTGGAAAGCTTTTGATCTGAGTGAAGGTCGGCGGCTGTAGCATTATTATCTAAAGAAACAAAATGATAAGAACTTTTAACCAATTTACGCACGTCTCTAACTTGGTGTATAGGTGTTTGCAGCTTGCCTCTGTGGTCTCGTATGTCTCTGACCGTGAAGTGTGGTATTTTGTCGGAGGACTCACCCTTCAACGCAGCGGCGAGCGCTTGGCATCTGGACTCGTCGCCTGGCTTTAAAATATTGACTGAGTTACCACCTATATTGGGAGGCACCACCCTTGCAACGTTAAATGGGTCGCCTTTCTTTTCTTTTACACTCCGTAAACTGATTTTAATCTCCGGTGATTTGGATGTAACAACGCTTCTAGGATCAGCGATGTATAGGGCGTTGTTCGTGCGCAAATTCATACCGCTTCCCTCTTGTGGATCGGCAGTCGCGCACGACGAATAATTCATAGTCGACAGCTTTTTTGAAACGTCAATCTCATTGGAGAGTAGTTGGATACTTGGCACAAACAAATGTGACATTTTGGTAAGTTTACTGTTGCCTGAGTTTGTGTTCAAGTCCATTTCCTTATGGTTCTGCTCGGACGAGGAAGATTTCCCCTCAGACGTTTTGACGTTTTTAAGTTCCTTTTGAAACCCTAGCTCACCGTCCCTCCACGATCTGAATGCGCTATTTTGGCTTCGAAGCAGCGTGCTTTTGGCCGCTTCGAATGCTCCTTTTTTAGTATCGAATCCTACTTCATTTGTCGACTCTAAATTCGTTTCTGATGCAAGAGTTAACGTGTCTTGTCTCCGTGAGTCGTCCTTGAGATCGCAGGAGCTTGTATCCACTAGGTCCCCCAATTCATCTACACAAACAACAGTTAAGTCAGAACTCGCTTCTGAGTATTTCGAGCTCTGTCTTTGTATATTGTCAGGCGCCTTCCTTGAAGCGTTATCCAGCTCCCTGTGCGTAATTTCGGACTCCTGTTTGACAAAGTGGGGCGATTGCGCGTGGTAGGGTTCGCGTATCTCCCCCCTCTCCATTTTGCGCTCCTGCTCAAACTGCATTTTCTTAGAAATGACATTTTTAAGCAGGCTCGAAGCGAATATTGCCTTCTTGTGTGTGTCTTCCATGGCTTCCCTCGGATTACATGGTTGTTTGCTAGCCTCAGTCCCCTGGCCGCTTGGCGAGGTGTTTGTAATTTCATCTATGGAACGCGATCCTGTTGCCTTTTGTGCAAATTTCGAGCGCCTTCCGCTCCCGGGCAGCCCAGATGTAACATTACAACGGAAGTTCAACGTTTCTGTTAGCGTGATAACCCCACTGTGCCTCTGCCCAAATGTTCCCATAAGCTCAAGTTTCTTTGCCGCAGAAGACGCGTTATAGGGACCCGAAAGAGCGCCTTTTAAAGCGTAGAGCTTGTTTGAGGGCGGTTTAGTTGCTAGTGTCAAACCCGTGTATACGTTATTGTCTTTATTATTAGCAATTTCAGAGGACGACGTAGAACTTTTATTAGACACTCGATTTGGTCCCCGTGCCTTCGACGTGTTCATATTGCCATATTTAAGGTCAACAAAAGTTGACCACCTGTTCACACCCAGCTCGGAGGCGGAGGATTCACTGGAGGTGCTGAAACTGAAGGGATCAAAATATGGGTATGCTAAACTCTTGAACGCTTTGGCCGTCAAGTTTCGCACTTCCTTGTCTGCGTCGTCAAGTTCACTGACTGCGCTGGAAGTACCGCTGGAATTCTCGTTTAGGTCTTTGCCTTTTAATTTGCTACCAATATGCAAGCGTCCAGGGGCAGCAATAAAACACTTAGCACCATCACACAATTTGTCCGCATTTGTATTACCTGCTCCTGTAAAAACATAGCGACTCATGTCAGCGGCGTGTTTGGCATGATAAAGAATCTTTTCATTTTCGCGTACGTCGCTAGGCTCATTTATAGCCCGGGAAGTCGTTTTGATTGACAGTTGGATCTGCCCCCCAACATTCTTCTGGTTCTTTGACAGACTTTCATCTGAGATGGCGCACTTGCCCCCGTAGCCGAGATCACTTTCCAGCTTAGTGCTGACTGCTGCTCCGCTATTAGACTGACCCTGATTGCTTTTCAACTTCTCCTCTCTCCTAATCATCGCAACATCGCCGTCAAAAGCAGCATAATCGACAAAAGAGTATACCTGGTTATCATCCCAACCTTGTTCAATATCATAATCGACTTCGTGATCGGACAGCTCCGAAAGCTGGATTTCGTGCGTGGTTATGTAATGAGACTCATCCTCCGTACGACACAGCGCGCTATCATCACAATCACTGGACAGCACCAAGCTCACGTCATCATCTGATTCACTTTGACCGCTTAATATGTCAGTGTTTTGTTTATCTTCATTATCATTTAGTTCATCGACTGGTGTAGAGTCCGCGTCTTCTTTCTTTCGGGGTGAAAAAATACGTTTGCGCTCCGCTGGGACCTCTTCGTTACCAACGTCTTGGGATTCCATGGAGTACATAATGTTTTCATTCAGAATAGGAACCTCGGAGAAGCAGATGGTTCCGAGAAACCCCGATAGATAGCCGTGGGCACACTCCTTTGCGATAATGACAATGTCGTCCTTAAACCTGTCCCTGTTGATTTGATCAGTCACCTTACGAGCCAGTTCTCTGTCTCCGAGAGTTTTTTCTTCTGCGCTCGAGTCCTCGTGAATCGCCATTTGGCTCCCCTCACCGGCGACAAAAACGTTGACAGGTTTCGCGCGGTCTGTATCGAAGCCACGTAAAGAATTGAGCTCAGCGTACTTTGATTCACCTTGAGTCCTCGTGGCATCTTCGCTATCAGGCATGTGTTTTTTCAAAACATCGGTGTCCTTCGGGTATTTAATTTTATTCCCTGACACGTTCCCTGTTTCCATTGCGTCGCCTTGTTTGTTACCAATTTTTTGTTTGTTTGGCATGAGACAGAAAAGAAACAACAGAGATAGAGGTCCCCAGAATTCCTCACGTAATGTTATGATGTCCAGAGAAACGACCACGGGCTCCTAGTGGAGGTGTCAAGGTGCTCCGTGGCTCTGGCAGACAATTGCGCTCCGGACTGTCACTTCGGATGCGATAGGAGACGCCAACACCCCGGACATTTCCACTCCTTGCGTCTAGAAGCGTAAAGCATCTAAAATGATTAGTTATTTCCAAGCCGACACTCCAGACATTCCAACTTCTCGTCACCAGAAGCGTAAATCATCTGGAAATAATGATCTATTTCCTAACCCGCGAACTTTCACAGGTCTTAACAAAATTGACACGTTAGCAGAAGTGTACTGCACTGCATAAATGTACTGTACAGCCGAAAAGACAGCCAGTGCTCCTACTCCACGCTTGAACTTTGGAGTTGAACAGAGACTGTGGCATTTAGGATTGGAGCCGTTGTTGCTTGTCTTAAAATACATAGGATTTAAATGTAAATGGTGACGACATTTTTAAACTTGGCAGTGCTGTTAAGTGCTGCGTGTTTTATTACACACCGCAAAACAAGGCTTTGCACAGATATAACATCCAAGTACAAACAAATCATCAACAATCCTCGTTCACAAGTGATACACCGGAGTTATTTCGAACTTCAAGGAAATGCTCGTTTACGCGTGTATTTTAACACTATTACACACGTGGGTTAATTAAGTCACATATGTCACAGTTATTATTTTACGACTAAAGGAGACTTGTCTGGCGTAAGCGAAGTGTTGCATGTACTCAGATAAGGTATTGGTTTGAGAAAACTCCCCTAGATTTTTAAGGTAATAACAACGTTTTTGCTGAGATTAAGGAAAGACAGAAAGTTTCAGAAACGCGTCTCAGCACCACTGCGGTGAACAGCTCCTTAGGACCTCCTTTGAGTCAATTCGCATGTAAATTTGCCCGCACGCGGTTGGTTTAGGCCAGGGGTCAGCAACCTTTACCATCCACAGAGCCATTTTCCCATATTTGGAAAACCAAATACCAAATAAAATTCGTCTGGAACCGCAAAAGCTATAGGAGGTCACAGCTTATATAGTTTTCTATATAGTTATACTATATATATATACACATATATATATATATATATTCAAACTATTGTTGGTTGCATTTATGAAATTATAGAATAAGAATAAAGACAATTCTCGACATTTACGCTGGCATGTGTAACCCTATTGAGGTCAAATGCAGGTCTATATTCGGGGCTCTGGGACACCCCAAAATCATGGTCTTAACAGATCAATACATGTTAATCACTGGATGAGCGAAGAACAGCCAATAATACCAAATTAAACCATCCAAGGTGCAGCCCGAATGACAATGTACGTGCATCTGGTTTAGGAATACAATTTTTGAGTTAATGCCGGCTACGTTAAATTTGTACGGATGTGACGGCCAGGCTCCCTGCAGCTGTGACGTGCCCGATGCTACTGGGTTGACTTGTATGTGTGTTCGTGTGAACATGCGTGCGTGCGTTCGCGTCATGTGACAGCCGGTGTGTTGACGACCCGCATATTTAACACTCCACTCCGGGATTCAGCAGCTGCGGAGAGACCCGTGAAGATCTACTGCGATCGAAACCACACAGGGGCCATGCACACGGTGGACTCACCATGCCTCGTGTGTTCTGTTATATAATGTCATAACTGAATACCGGATTTGAAGCCACATTGTGGAAACACTTACTCGGGGCTGCACACTCCTGTTTCATCAGTAAGAAGAGAAAAGATGAGCAGCAGTCACTTGAATCACACATTCAAATGGCCACCGTTGCTCTCCAAACTGACGGTTTTTACGAAGTGATATCGCCAAGTTATCTCACCTTGTATATCAATGACACATTCGTTTTTTTGCCTTTGTGTAAAAAAATGTAAACGTCCTTCCCCTCGGAAAAAAAACGAAAACCAAAATGTCATGTATTTCTTGAAGGATCAATACAAACAAACTTGTTCAACAAGGGGACATGGATTTCTCCCAGTAAGTCTGTTGATATCTGTGCCAGTTGATATATGTGACAGTTTATATATTTGTGCCTGTAACTTCTAGTGAAATAAAACTCCCACATGGTTGGTGAACACTACAATTTGTCTAAAATAATAAAGTCTGAAAGAATGATAGGTTTCCATTAGCCAATCAAGGTTTCAACATTTAATAGTCAAAACCTAGTAATATGTCCTACAACAATTTAAGATGTCTTTATTGGTAAATACCCAGTTCCCACTTGTTTACCTATGCAGTTTCTTCTAATTTAATCACTGACTACATATACCAAATATTGATTGGCTCCAAAAACTGGGTTCAGAAATACTTTACACTGACCTTTCATGGAAGGAGCACGTGTGCCTAATTAAAAATATGTATTGCACACAAAGTGTTGTAGGTGTGGATACAAAAGACCCAAAACTTTCAAAATCACAGCTCCGCCAAAAATGAAATTCCTGGTCAGATGGCAAAATATTGGGATTATTTATTAAATTCCCATTATTTATGATGCAAAAATAATTCGATTGAGGAATTCACATTGCAGGAAACGGCAGTTACAGTTACAGTAGTAAAAATAATAACAAGGTGTTAAAGAAAAATAACACCTTGTAAAATAGCAGGAAGCAAAACGTGTATTAAAAATTGCCCAAGACTGATTCGATAAAAGTCATTGGAGGAATTTAACGAGGAGCAACCGTTATAGAATCTCTATGGACGACACATGGTAACAGTGTCATGTAGACTTGGTGTCTAGGTAACCAGAGTGTTTCCTGGCATCCATGTGAGATTTCGAAAGTGGGCGGAGCCCAAGTTCTCAGGTCACTTGCATTTGAAAACCTCCAGCCCCAGTTGGAAACAGTTTCATCTGTCTGTATATTTCTGTCTACCTGCCTGTCTGTCTACAGTATATACTGGTCACTTGTTCGCCTGTCTATCTTTCTATTTATATTCCTGGTCACATGTCTTGTCTGTCCGGTAACAAGTCTATTTACTTCACTACTTTTCTGTGAGGCCCTCCTTTTATTCAAAAAGGCCATTGCATGCCGTGTCTGTGTGTGCCGATTTAACCCTTCCCCGTTGAAGCAGGGTACATTTAGAGCACTGTACTCAACAGGTGGCCCAGATTGTACACGCCTTGAGAAGTTGATACAGTTACTTTTGGGGGGCGGTATTGAAACAAAAAGAGTGTTAAATCAACATGTCGGCCATTAATTGTAAATGATTCCTCTGCGGGTGGTCAACAAGGAACTGAAAAGCCCAAATACATATAGTATATATAAACACACACACACCCAATCACTCACCAAAACACACTGTGCAGACATCATAGACCTAAAAACAAAATCACACCTATTAAGCTGTGTATGTCAACAGACTAACACTGCTCATATCTATTTTCAATGTGTAACGAGCCTCCACCCTGTAGAGCTCCACTATAAAGGTGACAATGATACCTATGACATCAAGGCACTGTGCTCCACCCAGTGAATTTAGTCATACTCAGTCTTCAGTCAGTTGGCTGCAAAGCTTCATTTTGTAATCTGAAATGCTTCATAAAAACAGCTATCTGAGGGTGATGCAAGGCGTCTAACCGTCACGGTCAGGTGCAGTAAGAGGAAACAAATGCAGAGCTAATTCTTAATTGAACTCAAAACAAACGGAAGCAAAAGGCGAACACAACAGACACACATGCAGGAACAATGACAGACAAGAGATATGGGGGCAGAAGGAACTTGAATAGGGACCAGGCAGTGGGCAACAAGACACTGGGGCAAACAATGGACCAACAAGGCACAACACAGAAAAGGGATAACTAGAACAGAACCACATTGACATAGAAATGTAACGACTGGCACAGCACAGGCCCGAGACCAGCCGTTACATCTAACTAACAACGCATCCAGACATGAGATCTCCTGGACATGGATGGCTGTATATTACAGCCCTGGATCAGCACACCTGATGAAACGGCACACGATCACCGCAGCAAGTCTGTTTTGTTACATTGTGTTCACCTCATCCTTGAACCAATGAATGACACAACGTTAGCGATAGTTGTTGTGTGTTTGCTGTATGCATTGTTGCACATGGTGCTGCAGTAAGCAGACAGATGCATTGTATGACATGGTGATATAGGGCCTGCTGTTGGCCTACCATGACCTCCATTTTGTACTGTATGACATGGTGATATAGGGCCTGCTGTTGGCCTACCATGACCTCCATTTTGTACTGTATGACATGGTGATATAGGGCCTGCTGTTGGCCTACCATGACCTACAATGTGTACAGTATGACATGTTGATATTGAGCCTGTATTTGACCTACGACAACCTCTGTTATAGTACGGTGTGACGTGGTGATATAGAGCATGCTGTGGACCTACCATGACCTCCATTTTGTACTGT
>JACXGK010004801.1:0-36226 GCA_016801125.1 Novumbra hubbsi
GTAAACAAGGTATTTATTACCAGTCCAAAATAAAGCACGAAACAAACGTCGTGTACGTTGAATAGATCGAAAACGGAAATACGAATATCAACTACAGAGAACACGATCACGAGTAACAATAACCAACACTGAACAGGACGCACACAGGCAAATATATACAGAGACAAACAAGCAACAGGTGTGCGCAATAAGGAGGTGCACTCGTGAAGACATGGGACATCACAAACAATCAACACAAAAAGGAGGGGACAGGGGAACGGTGGCAGCTAGAGAGCCGATGCCGCCGAACGCCGGACCCTGCCTGAGCGAGGAGGGGGCACGTCCCCAGGAGGAGACGTGACAGTTTAGCACAAATATTGTTTGGCACATTTTAATTTATTATAACGTTTTATTTTAAATCTTGGAAATTATCACTAGCAAGAATGCTAAAACTGCACAATTGACATCTACTTACATGGGGTAAAGTTATCATTGACCCGCTAGCGCCACTTCGAGATATCAGCCTCACAATAAAATGTAACTTACCAAGTGGTCTGCTAACAAAGACAAATAAACCTAATCTCTGCACAACAACAATGTTATTTCTATTTTTTCAAATAGTTATTCTAATACTTAAGCCGTTCAGTTTAGCGAGATCAATCTAATAAGGCTTGCAAAAATGACGTGTCTGCTAGCAATTTCAACTGACTCTGGGGCAGGACATAACAAATTGTGGAATCCTGATTGGCTGAAACTAACAACAAACTAAACTAACTAACTAAAATGTTTTCTTCATTATGTGACCTGTGTTACACTTACCTTTGACAAAGTAATTCCCATGGTCGAAGTCAGTGCTGTTTCATTGTCGCTGTATGAACGGTACTATAGCTTGCTAGATTACTTGCAAATTACTTCACCAAAACCGTCCACAAAACAATTGCAACGCAATCTGAAACAAGACATTTTGATACCTGTCATATCTCCATAGTGCAAGAACTGTAGGAGGAGTTAGAGTGGCTATAATAATACAGTGGGGCAAAAAAGTATTTAGTTAGCCACCAATTGTGCAAGTTCTCCCACTGAAAAAGATGAGATAGGCTTGTAATTTTCATTGTAGGATTTTTTATGAATTTAATTGCAAATTATGGCGGAAAACAAGTATTTGGTCAATAACAAAAGTTTCTCTCAATACTTGGTTGTATACCCTTTGTTGGCAATGACAGGTCAAAAGTTTTCTGTAAGTCTTCACAAGGTTGTCACACACTGTTGCTGGTATTTTGTCCCATTCCTCCATGCAGATCTCCTCTAGACCAGTGATGTTTTGGGGCTGTTGCTGGGCAACAAAGACTTTCAACTCCCTCCAAATATTTTCTATGGGGTTTAGATCTTGAGACTGGCTAGGCCACTCCAGGCCCCTGAAATGCTTCTTACGAAGCCACTCCTTCGTTGCCCGGGCGGTGTGTTTGGGATCATTGTCATGCTGAAATACCCAGCCACGTTTCATCTTCAATGCCTTAGCTGATGGAAGGAGGTTTTCACTCAAAATGTCACGATACATGGCCCCATTCATTCTGTCCTTTACACGGATCAGTCGTCCTGGTCCCTTTGCAGAAAAACAGCCCCAAAGCATGATGTTTCCACCCCAATGCTTCACAGTAGGTATGGTGTTCTTTGGATGCAACTCAGCATTTTTTGTCCTCCAAACACGACAAGTTGAGTTTTTACCAAAAAGTTATATTTTGAACTTTAGATGGGCCTGGACATGTACACGTCTGGCACTACAGGATTTGAGTCCCTGGTGGCATAGTGTGTTACTGATGGTAGACTTTGTTACTTTGGTCCCAGCTCTCTGAAGGTCATTCACTAGGTCCCCCCCGTGTGGTTCTGGGATTTTTGCTCAAAGTTCTTGTGATCATTTTGACCCCACCGGGTGAGATCTTGCGTGGAGCCCCAGATCGAGGGAGATTATCAGTCGTCTTGTATGTCTTCCATTTCCTAATAATTGCTCCCACAGTTGATTTCTTCACACCAAGCTGCTTACCTATTGCAGATTCAGTCTTTCCAGCCTGGTGCAGGTCTACAATTTTGTTTCTGGTGTCCTTTGACAGCTCTTTGGTCTTGGCCATAGTGGAGTTTGGAGTGTGACAGGTGTCTTTTATACTGATAACAAGTACAAACAGGTGCCATTAATACAGGTAACGAGTGGAGGACAGAGGAGCCTCTTAAAGGAGAAGTTACAGGTCTGTGAGAGCCAGAAATCTTGCTTGTTTGTACGTGACCAAATACTTATTTTCCACCATAATTTGCAAAGAAATTCATTAATGATCCTACAACCTGTCATGGTTGAAGTGTACCTGTGATGAAAATTACAGGCCTCTCTTATCTTTTTCAGTGGGAGAACTTGCACAATTGGTGGCTGACTAAATACTTTTTTGCCCCACTGTAAATAAATAAATAAAGTATATAAAGTATATATGAGATTACATTAATAACTAGAAAAGGTACAATTCATAGGAAATTGTAAAGTGGGGTCGCTGTTGCAGCAGCTGTGTCCGGTGTCCAGCTGTGGACTGGCAGTATATTAACATAGATCCGTTTCCCAAATACCAAAACAAAGATATGTACAATTAGCTGTAAAAATATAAAAATAAGCACTAGGTCTTAATGGATAGGCTTGCCATGAAACGCGTCCATCCCAATATAAAAACCTGACCTGTGCATAGGTCTGACGTGTTGGTAAGGAGACGGCCCAAGGCGCAGGAGTTGCGAAAACAGGTCTTTTATTAATTACCTAAATTTACGTACAGTACATTCAGTGATAAAGCCAAATAGGCTGCATGAGCTATGACACCGGACACACAAGACAAGTATGCACACAGAAGAGGGGAAACACTTATACACTAGGTAATCAGGGGCAGATGTGTGATTAGACAAGTGCCAGAGATCAGGTACGTAGGGATGCCAGGGGTACCAGGATGGTGTTAATGCCCTGGGAAGGGGGAAGATTCCCTCTAACCAGTGCCTCCAAGCCGTCAGGGCTCAGACCACGGCCAAGAGCGCCCGATCTCCTACGTTGTCGTTTTGCTCCGCTGCATTGAGCTTCTTTAAGAGGAAGGCACAGGGGCAGAGCTTTGGTGGCATTCCTGAGCGTTGGGAGAGATGCAGTCCACTGCGAACCTCGATGGGGACGTGACAATAGGATGAACAGAGCGATACTTAAATTTGATTCATGGATTAACTACCTAACCGCAGAAAATAAATAGGAAATATTTCATTTGTTGTGAACTACAACAATGGTATCTTTAAATCATATGCATACAAATTCTTTACCACAAGAAGTGATTTATGAAATACAACTATCAAATAGCATTGACTGCAACCAAACATCTTACTTGGCCACATTCAGAGAGGAACCATAAAATGGTGTCACACTTTACAAGGCATGTGGTAGCACAGTGCAACCAAAGTGTCTTCATAAGTCATGTTAGTAAAAATATTGTATTGTCATTTTAGGCCACATATTGCCTAGTTCAGAGAGGAAATGGCATCACACTTTACATGTGTCATTGAGTCATTTTAGTACAACTATTGTTTAGAACAAGTATTTTTTAGCACAAATAATGTTTAGCACAATTGTATTCATTATAACATTATATTTTGACTCTTGGAAAATATTGCTAGGCTTCTATCTTTAACCAGTCCAGAGATATGAATAGAAATCTAACTGGTGTGCTTTTTTGGTTTTTGGATAAAATCTTGAAGTACAGTGTTTTGTGGTCGAGATTTGGAAGGTTTCTACTTCACAGAAATACACAAACAACACGTCATTCTTTGCAGCAGACTATCCCCTACAACGTGGAAAAACAGTATTGTAGATAGCTAGCATTACCTGCAAACTTCAGATCCGGCAGCCATTTGCATGGTCTCATTCTGGAAAGTTTGTTTACGTTCAGTGTGGTTTACTACCCCTCAGCCCGTGCGACTATATTTTTTGCCACAAAAACTTAAATATTTCCTAAACCTTGCAACAAAACCTACCACAAACCAATGGCAACGCAATCAGAAATGAGACACACATTTTGATACCTGTCATGTCTCCATAGTGCAAGAACTGAAGGAGGAGTTAGGGTGGCTATGATAATAAATAAATATGAGATTACATAAAGTGGGGGGCTCCCCCACTTAATAATAAAACTAACAATTACAATAGGATTATTCCTGATGGAGTAACCCTAGTTTAGTTATAGCAGTGTCGTTTGCTTTGCTATGCCACTCGAATATGAGCTCAGACGCAACCTCTTTCCATTGATCATCCTTAAGATGTTTTAACAACTTGGAATCCACCATTGGTAAATTCAATTGACACTATGCTAAATAAGGATGCTCAAATCTTGACTAGAAACAAAACATTTGATCAGTTTACTCATCAACTAACTTCTCTAAAATGATTGTCTAGTAAGGCTTGGGCTGATTTCAGTGTGACTGCTGTCCTAATGCATAACACAGACTTTCTACTGATGCATAACACAGAGTTCCTACGGATCTCTCTGAATTGTTTATGCCATTTATACATATGAACACTAAAGTCGCAAGATGCTGGCCTCCTTAATGTTCCTAAAAAGGGAACCGCTGTAACAGTGCCGTTCCTAGCCTTTTGGGGGCCCTAAGCAAAACTTGACTTGGGGGCCCTCTTTCCCTTGTGGTCTGGGGCTCACTAGCAGTCTGGGGCAGTCGGTGGCTTCTGCCTAGAGCTGGCCCTGCGCTGTAAGAGGAGCTTTCTCCCATAGAGCACAATGGTTGTATAAAGATTGGGTGATTCATGTATAACACACAGACATTTGTCTCAACTTTTAAATGTTTCAGTCTCTTCAGTAGGATCTATGTAGATGGGCGTGAAGGTGAATCGCAAGGCACTGGATAGATTAACCATCCTTGCTGTGTTTGCTGCGCAGGCTCCCATCTCACCACTGTAATATCCTCTATCCAAGGCTTTTATGGGGTCAGAGTCACTGGCTCAATGTGGCTTTTGGTCGGCTGATGTAACTCCGGTAATTTTGTGCTTGGCAAGGTGGATGGAAATATTTCCGCTCTGGGTGGCACTGGTAAGGTTTAACTTGCGTCTCTGTCTAAGTCTCTAGTTTGGGGTCTTATATAGTTTATGTGCTAGGGGACTAGGGTCCTGTCTGTGCCCATTTTATATTTCACTACATGGGATGGAGGAGTAGAGTCAATATACAGGTATGTATTCTTTTTAATCCAAGGCATGCTCAATGGCTGATGTAAAAAATAAAACACCTTTTATTGGTTGATTAAAGCTCTGAACTCAGTCTTCAATTAGCTTTTCCTCCTCCAAAGGGACACCAGTACTTTCCTTTTATATTCTTTTAGCATTTCTTGCAATTATCTGCCGCCTTTTCCAAAATCAAATGTACAAGCACACACACCCTTCTTCTTCTTTCATGACATGATTCTTGGTGCCAAAATCAAACACTGTTCTTTAAAGAACAATGTCTTCAGGTTGGAAAGCTGAGATGTTGTCTAAGTTGGATGATCATTCTTATCCATCACCCACCCAAACCCATTTCTCAGTTCCCAAAAGTATTTTGTCATTGCCTCAGTTGTCTTGAAAGCACAACATCTACACACTAATATTAATGGCCTTTAGAACAAAATACAAAAATATTTATTTTAATTTGAAGTGTCTTACACTTCACTCAAAAATACCACTATTACTATATCTTAGCTGCTTCAGAGTTTAAGTGTATTGTTTCCTCATACTAGTGAATCTAAAATTCTGTTTTGATTTACTTGAATTCTTGGCCAATGGTGTTGTGAATATGCATAGGATTGATCAAATTCGTACGTTATTTAGAAATGAGCTATTGGGTTACATAACACTATTGGAAACAATTACTTAAAATATTTGTTCCTTTAAGTTATGTATTTGATTCATGATGATGTATTAATGGATAGCTTCGAGCAATACGTTTCCCTTCATGACGACGAGTGGAGTTGACTGGGCCAAACATGGCTTGTAATTTAAGGAAGTGCATCCCGGGATTTGTAGTCAATAATTTACGAACAAAACCCTTATTCCAAACGCTTTCCCCATCAAAACACAACAAGGACCATGATGCTGCTCGAAATTGCGCATGGGCAAGGGGATATCACAGACAGCTGATAACTCATCTATTATGCTAACGTTAGCTACTTCGCTGAAATAAAAGGTACCAGAAACCTGCGAGCGAACCACCACTGGAGCCACTAGAGAAGAAAGTAATAAAGTAACATCTGTATTTTTTCTCTCTCATATGCGTAAATGAAATGATGGGATGCATTGCATATCGAGATGTTTCTCTAATTAGGTGAATCTATAGGTTGCTTTCTGTCAGCCTGCCCTCTCGGCGCCTTGAAACAATGCATACAAAGATGAGCTAGCCAGCTACTTTAGCTTGCTATGATTTGTTAGGCTAGTAGCTGATGTTAGCCAATGTTACAATCATCGTAAGTTTAAACTGAACGGTAGTTAGCCCAGTCGTGTACTTTATAGCACTTCTAAAACGCACTAGGTCATTGTTTGCATTTTAGTTCTACTTTGTGAAGTATTGTATAAGTAAGCTATACATGGTTTGCACATTTAGGATGTTGCCGATTGAGAGGCTAGTTAGCAAACTAGCTAAGCTAGCGTGCATTCCCCTGCCCGCCATCTTTTTAAAGGAATAACGTTGTGATGCACAATCATACATTTGAAATAGCCACTATTTGTGAAATAAAGGGTGTAGCTATATCGTCAGTTGAGTTAATAGATAGCTGTTGTACGTTTCATGTACCGATATCCACTTTTGGATAAAGCGTGCTTTTGGGATACAGTAGTTAGCTATGTTTCTAAAATTACACGTGAAGTAGAATAAAGTGCTTTATACATTTTTTCTATGTAGCTGTGGGCTTTTAAGTGAATACTCACTTTGCCAATGTTACTAAGTGATTGACTGTCGTAGGGTTAATGTAATGTGTATATAGTTTTCATTTATTGATTGGTCAAAGTTTATTATAGCTGAGTTACCACAGCGTAAAATACTCTAATATTATTGACTCTAATTACTTTAATATGAGGACGCCACCTGAAACTTACCAAGTCTCAAATGTTTTTTAACGCACCTCTTAATTTTCTAATTCGGATGTTTGTCTATTTGTTTAGCAGGGTGCAGACACTCAGATCATGAGATGGGATGTGCCTACTGCTGGAGGAATAAGGAGCTGAAAGAGGAGCAAAGCATCCATTGAAAACTCTATACTCTCAGACGTTTTGCAGAACAGGAAAGAAGTGGTCTCCTGTTGCCAGAATGACGGCTGTTCCTGCGGCCGCCCCGGCACTTGTAAACCCTCCGCCACCAGAGTTCACCAACCCAAACAAGCCTGGCAGAAAAACTAATCAACTACAGTACATGCAGAACGTTGTTGTTAAGACTCTATGGAAGCATCAATTTGCATGGCCCTTTTACACACCTGTGGATGCCATCAAATTATGTCTTGCCGTAAGTGACTCCGTAGTTTTCAACTAATTCAAATAATAATCAGCACTCCTTATGATTTGAAAAAAGCATTCCATATATTTGCAATTAAGTAAAAAAATTCAAGAGATTTATTTGGTATACACTGTTATTTTGTTTTTTGCATTCCCTTGCTGTGCCATACATACGTTTCTTCATGACTGGAAATCTAAAGTTTGAGAGAGAATTTAAGCAAAGAGGGTTTTCTAACTATATTGAAATTTTTCTCTGATATTTGAGCATACCTATTTATTAAAACCATTGCAGTTTAGCTGGTTCACCATTACATTTAACTGACACTGAACTTCTAATTACTACCACAAAGAAGGAAGAAGGTTGCTGGTGCATGGTTGAATATTTACTAAAATGAAAATGTCTACTATTTGTAATTATTTAAATAGTTTTGTACTGGTGGATTTATAGTTCAGTTTAAAACTGATATTTTGGTTGTATTCAACATTCTTTGTTGTCTGGACCTTCAACTGACTTTGGGATACCATCCGAAAGTGAACACTTTATTATTATTTTGGTACATCTAAGGGGAGGTTTACCCATTTCTACATCATTCTGTATCTTAGTCAGTTTTTTATTCTGTATCAGTCAGTGGCAAGCCATTCATTTTATAACAAAAATGTTTGGAGGGAAAAGGTCATTTTTAAATCAGTCCAAACATGACACCCACAATCTACTCGAGTGCATATTGTGCCTCAACCATGGCAGTCTGTAGATAATATACATGAATTGTTACAACATTTACATTAATATAAAGAAGTAATCAGTTAAAATTCTAACAAAGTTTGACAACCCTGTTTGTAAGAGTTTGCATGATATCAGTAGCCACTGTTAATGTTTTCAAATGTATATGTCATGAATGCTTTGGCATTCGGGTCCGAAAAGGCATGTTCTGGATTATACAAAAGGAAAATCTGTATGGAAGGGTTTGTTTAATCCTAAAGGGTTGCCCTGTTTTATTGGAAGTCACGCATTTGTAGAAGCTGTACCTCTGGGTTTGCTGTGTAAACACACTGTACATCACATTTAGTTATAGCCTAATTTTATTAGTGCATGAAGGGATGAATACACTTATACCTAAACATTCATCAATTACCTTGTTTCTTTACTGGCTATTTAATTGCTCAGTTGTAGTTTTTTTGCTTTTGTCATACAGGACTATCATAAAGTTATCAAGAGCCCAATGGACATGGGAACAATAAAGAAGAGGCTAGAGAATAACTACTACTGGAGCGCCAGTGAATGTATGCAGGACTTCAACACTATGTTTACCAACTGTTACATCTACAATAAGGTAAATTATACTCTTCATTGGAAAAAACACCTGAAAGCGAGCATAATGTATGACTAAAAACCATAGTAAGCTATGCACTAAAGCAAACCTTTTACTGCGTTTACTTGAACTTACTTGTGCCTGGTGAAAGACGGCTTCTCTGATACATTGTCATATGTCTTATATGGTATCTAGCCATCTTCCATGATATCAAGTACCTACCAAGAATGTTTTGTAAAATTCTCCAGATGATTTTCTTTGCTTTATTTTGACATGAAAGTGTGGAAAGAGAGGGTAGAGGTGTCGCTGAAAGAGGACCAGATTCAAACTCGCGGTGCAGTGCACATGTGTCGCAGGCACTGGTCCAGACCACTCGACCAAACAAGGCCACAATTCTTTTAACTTTTTATTGTATTAACATTTAATTGTAATCAATCCAAGTTCCCAGATAAAGTTGTGGTCATGTAGACTTCTGCACACTATTATACTACACTTTCATCTACTTGCGAATGTTAGACCACACATACTGACTAGGCCACCACACCTCTATGGCTCTGATTGCCAATAGTAACTAAAAATGTGTTTGAAGAATGTATGCCGTAAAAAACGTGAAGCTATATCATCATTTGTAAACATTTTACCTTGGAATGTTCATTTTATGAAAGATAATGTACAGACAAAAGTAATTGTCATCAACCATTGTTTATTCTAATTTTAATAGAAATCAGACTTTGCTTTTGATTTTTTATTCAACATAATATTGTAAATAAAACTAATGAAAATTGCATAGGAAAAAAATGGGGCCTTTAATCTAATATTTTGTTGCACAACCTTTAGAGGCAATTATTGCAATCAAATTGTTTCTGTAGCACTCAATAAGACTTCTGCACCTGTTAACAGAAAAGTTTGGCCCACTCATCCTAGGCAAACTGTTTTAAGTTTGATGGGTTTGTTCTCTAGACTGTAAGTTTTAGCTTATTCCATAGATGTTCGATAGGTTCAGATCATGACTTATTTAAGGACTCTTCAGAATAGTCAAATGTTTTGTTCTTTTCTATTCTTGGGTGCTTTTAGCTGTGTGTTTTGGGTCATTATCCTTTTGGAAGACCTATGAACTCGGACTGAGGCACAGCTTTCTGACACTGTGCTGTACGTTTTGCCCCAGAATGCCTTTAGTCTTACATTTTATTGTGCCCTGCACAGATTTAAGGCACCCTGTGCCAGATTCAGCAAAGCAGCCCCAATACATAACCAAGCCTACGTGTTTCACTATAGGTATGGTGTTCTTATCTTTGAAAGCTTAATTTTGTTGTGTGGGAGGACATGTCCAGAGGACATTTATTCAGGAGGATTGTGGCTTGTTAATATGTATTTCAGCAAATTCCAGTTTTGCTTGCTTTAGTCGTGGGTCTTTTCCATGAGGCCTGTTTCGCTTAAATGGGTTGGGCTGTCTGAGACTGGCATGCCTTTAGTTTGGAGATCAGCTTGTATTTTTTGGCTGTAATCCTTGTGTCTTTCTACATTTCTAACAGTCCTGTTCAATCTTGGGCACATTTTCCACTTGTGGCCATGCTCAGGGAGGTTGGATACATTTGTATGGACCTTGAACGTCTTTCTAATATTTGCAACTGTTGTCACAGGAACTTGTAGCGTTAACCTTTACCATGCATGTCTATTATTTTCTTTGTGATCCCCTCCAACTCTCTTGCCTTCGCTGGTCCATGTATAATGATACCAAACAACACAGTGACTACGTTTCTTTGTTTAAATATTCTGAGTGACTGATTACGTGATTGGAGACAAGTTATATTAATCCAGTGAACAGAAAGTCTGTGAATACTTACATACATTTTGTTATGCAAATATTTGACTAACCGTGCCCATCCCTAATAGTGGACATTATAAACTTTATATCAAATCTGATTGGCATCAAATAATTTATGGATGTAACAAGCATATTGGTTGAGATATTAAACAAACAACAAAAATGTAACATTTATAATTAATTTATTATTTGAATACAAAGATGGTTGTGGGCTTAATGTGTATGTTATATGCAGTCAGCTTTATCCAGGGCTCTGCATAAACCTGTCCTTTTAATTAAAAGGTACCATCTGAACGTATAAGAGTGACTGAGCTGCAAAGAGTGTACAGGATTTATGGTTAGGTGAGACCAACATGGAGTATTTTTTGTCAAAACTCAAAATGCGATGTCTGGACCCAACTTAACGCTGCCTAGGACTGATGGCGCAACCTAGATTTGTTTGTTTATCCTGAGTTGTCCTTGAAGGCCAATGGAGTAATTTCTGAGCTGTGATTTACATCTGTCCCAGTCTGTAATTAGCATTTTTAGCATTGTCAAAATTAAAACTATGCATCCGCTGCATTGCAAGCGGAGACAAACTCAAAAAATACCATGACCGATTTTGACGGTATTAACAAGTAAATGCTTGGAATGATGATTTAAAATATAAATTGTCAACTGTTTGTGTTTATGACAAAAAAGATTTATCACAGGGTTGAAAAGTGTGTGATAAATGTTCCATCTTTCTCTGTCAATGCGGTCTCTCTGAAATGCAGTGTATCTATTACGTTTGATTTCTTATTTTCTTTGTCTGTTTCAATAATTATTCAACTATGGTTCTGAAATGGTAGTATGATGTAAGAAATTAATGATTTTATATGGTTTCTTATCAATACAAATAAAATGACATGGTCAAGTTTTAAGAAAAGTCTGAAAGTTGATTTCAGAAAATATAATTTACACATTTCAAAAATGTATGTTCTTTATTTACTAGTCTAGGTTTCTGATTCAGTTTCCATATTCCATCATGGTACTGTGCCTAAGAATGGTAGTGGCTGTGCTTGAATATACTAACATTCTCAAGCAAAAGTTCATGTTGATAAATCCCAAACTTTGTGCTGAAATCATTGCATACATTGTTACCAAACAAATGTGTGTGTACGCATGCTTGTCTGAAGCCTGTGGTTCATAGAGGCATTGCCATGTAATACATGGGCAGGCTATAATAATACAACTTTGTGATATACAGTGTGTGGACAAAATAAAGGACAAACATGGAAAAGGACTATTACTTTAAAGTAACTAAGTTACAAATGCTACTAAATAGTTCAAATTAGGGTTATTGCCAATTTCACAGTACATACAGTAATTGTATTTCAGTATAAAAAGTGTGAAGGTGTTTGCAGCAGTTTCTCTTTAATTACTTAAACAAGAAGTAGCCATGCTGGAATAAGAAACTCCCTTATCTGGTTGAGATGGATAGATATGTTCAAGAAATCTGTTGATCATTTGTTAGATATTTTGTACTGAATTACAAGCCCAATCCAAAATGGACCTCAATAACCCTGTGCAAGGGAAAACCTTCCAGTGTTATTAACTCTGTCACAATTTTACTTACACCAATCAAATTCAATTAGACTGCCAATGTTGATAGGGTGTAGGGCTTAGAGATCCATTTGAAATGATGGTGTTTGGGTTAGCTGTTTATTTTGTCAACAGGACCTCACAGACATTGATGGCAACTTTTTGTTATTATGACTGGGACTGGGGACTGTTTACAGGTGTCCAAACATCTAGTTATTGTTGATGGGTGATTTTTGCTCAGGCAAGCCATCTGACCATGCTCGTCTTAATCTTAACAGAGGTGATGGCCCATTTGAACTTGTGTTCCTCCAGCCTACAGATGATATTGTGCTGATGGCTCAGGCTTTGGAGAAGATATTCCTGCAGAAAGTGGCTCAAATGCCTCAGGAGGAGGTGGAGCTGCTACCACCGGCCCCCAAAGTTAAAGCTGCCCGCAAACCAGGAGGGCCTGTTAGTGCAGGTAATTCCCGGGTTTGACAGTGGGAAGGGGCTTTTACTGATGGAAAGCTGTCCAAAGGGGAAATGGTCTGTAACAATTTACAATTGTTCACGTTGTTGCTTTTTATTTAAATATTTTTACAGAGAGCCAAGTACAGGCTGAGTCGACGGATTCACCCCCATCCTCTTACCCAAGCTCCCCTCCACTCGTGTCTCAGACACCTGTAATAGCAGCCACACCAGTGCCAACCATCACCTCTGTTACCCCTGTCCCCACTCCCGCTGCCTCCATTATGGCCGTGGTTCCCACCGCACAGCCAGTCATCAAGGTAAGTCTGAAAAATACTGGCCAGTCTAGTGGCGCCTTAGCAGATTTTTATTTTATGATCATGCTGCTGGGGATTGGGGTATATGGTGGATATACCACGTTAAGGGGCTGTATTTATGCCCCCATGTTTTGCCTAAGAAGTATTTGCATACTTAGTAGTAGTCATGGTTTATCATATACAGTCTTGGGGGACAGAACGGGACACTCCATTAAATATTTAGTTATTTTAAGAAATATGGATATCAATATTTGTTCTTCTTTCAAAAATAAAGTTTGAAACTGTAGTTAAAGGTAATGTAATTGAACCAAAAACAATGAGATTTTACCCATGATATTATTTATTAAACTAATGCCATTTCCTACTGAGGATTAAGTTAGGACACCGTATGCCCTAATGGCTGGTATTGCCCCCTTTGGCTGAAATAACCTTAATAAGATGTTCTTATCGGCTCTGACTGGGAGAACGTTTTCCCCACTCCTCCATGCAGAATTTGAAGTTTGATGGGTTTCTTTCATGCACAGCACATTTCAAATCACCCACAACATCTTAATAGGATTAAGATTGTAACTTGGCCATTTCAGAACTCTCCATTTTCTTTTGAGCCCTTCCTTGGTGGATTTACTGGAATGTTTTGGGTCATTGTCATGTTGCACATTCTACATCCACTTCAGCTTCAATTTTGTGACAGATGGTTTTACATTTTGCACTATGAATTATTTATTCTATGATTGTGAGCTGGCCAGGCCCTTCTGCAGCAAAGCAGCCCCAAACCATGACATTTCCACCCCCATGCTTCACAGCAGGTAGGATGTTCTTGTGCTCAAATGCTGTCTTTGGATTGCGCCACATGTCATCTGTTACTGTGCCGAAACAAGTCTACTTGGGGTTAATATGTCCAAAACATCTTGATCCAGAACTCCTGGGCTTTGTCTAGGTGTTCTCTGGCAAAATTGTTTGGGCACAGTAACAGAAGACGTGTGAGCAGTTCTAGGAAATCTCCTTTTTAGGTTATTTCAGCCAAAGGGAGCGATACCAGTTATTAGGGCATCGGGTGTCTTAAGTTATTCCTCAGTAGGAAATGGCTTCTTTGTAAATCTTTCTTTTGTTAAATAAATTATGGTAAAAATAAATGATTGTTAAAATTTCATGGTTTTTGGTTCAATTACATCCCCTTTTATAGATATTGTTTGAAAGATCAAATATTGATATGTGCATATTATACCCATTCTTTATACTGGTGCATTTAAGAAAGTTTATTTTCCCGTAATAAAAATAAAACCTTTATTTCCTTTTATATATATTCTAGATTCATTACACATAAAGTGACTGCTTACAGCTCATGGAAATAAAAAATCCAGGATCTCAAAATATTAGAATAAAACATTTGCAATACAGATATGTTGAAATTAAAAGAGCTCTAATCGGCTAATATCTGGAGCCTTCAATATCTTAGTCTGGTTTAGTACACACAACCACAATCGGGGGGAGGACTGCTGACTTGAAAGTTGTCCAGAAGACAGTCATTAACACCCTCCGTGGGGAGGTTAATCCTCAGAAGGTCATTGCTGAAAGGCTGGCTGTTCGCAGAGTGCTGTATCAAAGCATATTCATGGAAAGTTGACTGGAAGGGTGAAGTGTGGTAGGAAAAGATGCACAAGCAACAGGGATGACTGTTGACTTGAGAGGACTGTCAAGTAAAGCTGTTTCAAGAACTTAGGAGCTTCACAAGAAATGGACTGAGGCTGGAGTCAGTGTAACAGGAGCCACCATGCATAGATGTATCCACGAAATGGGCTACAAGTGTCGCATTCTCAGTGTCAAAGCCAATCTTAAACCAGACAACTTCAGAAGCGTCTTACCTGGGCAAAGGAGAAAAAGAAGTGAACCACTGCTCGGTGGTCCAAAGTACTCTCTCTAGATTAAAGTACATTTTGCATTTCAATTGGAAATCAAGTTCCCGGTGTCTGGAGGAAGAGTGGAGAGGCACAGATTCCAAGTTGCTTGATGTCAAGTGTGAAGTTTCCACAGTCAGTGATTTGGGTGCCTTGTCATCTGTATGTGTGTTGGTTTACTGTGTTTTATCAAGTCCAGAGTCAATGCAGCCATCTACCAGGAGATTTTAGAGCACCTCATGCTTCCATCTGCTAACTAGCTTCATGGAGATGCAGATTTTCCTTTTCCAGCAGGACTTGGCCTTTTTACAGTGCCAAAACTACCTGTAACTGGTTTGCTGCCAATGGTACTACTGTGCTTGATTGGCCTGCCAACTCGCCTGACCTGAACCCCATAGGGAATATATGTGGTATGGTCAAGAGGAAAATGTGATACATCAGATCTAATAACACAACCTGGCCTTCCATAACACTTCAGCAGTGCCACAAGCTGATTGCCTCCATGCCACAGCGCATTGATGCAGTAATTCGTACAAAAGGATCCTCAACCAAGTATTGAGTGCATACATTAACATACTTAGAAAACCTTTGTAATTTTTTTGAGGATATTTGCTGATTAAAGCTCTTCTTAGGTCGACATTTCAGTATAACATGATTTTCAATCTTGATATTTTGTGATACTGGATTTTTTATTTCATTGCTCTGTAAACTGTAATCATCTAAATTTAAAGACAAAGGCTTGAAATTATTCTCTTTGTGTAATGTATTTAGAATTATATACCAAAAATATAATTGTGTGTAAAATAATATGCACATAGGCCATGCCTTTTTAAAAGCAATCCGGCTGCTAATGTAATTGCCTTTGATCATGTTTTTTCTGCAGAAAAAGGGGGTGAAGCGGAAAGCAGACACAACAACTCCCACAACCTCAGCAATTGCAGCCAGTAGAAGTGACTCCCCTACCCTGCTTGTGGAATCTAAACAGGTGAAAACGTCATCCAGGCGGGAGAGTACAGTCCGGCCTGTCAAGAACCTTAAAAAGGACCCTGAAGATGGCGAGGCGCCCCTGCCAGGCGGCAAGAAAGGGAAGCTTGGTGAGCAGCTCAAGCACTGCGACGTCATTCTAAAGGAGATGCTCTCCAAGAAACATGCAGCCTATGCTTGGCCTTTCTACAAGCCTGTTGATGCAGAGGCGCTCGAACTGCACGACTATCATGAGATCATCAAGCACCCCATGGACCTCAGCACTGTCAAGGTAGGCCCCCTGTTCACTCTAGACAGACTTCTAATCCAATTCCCTTCAAAGACATTTTTACTTGATCTATGTTTTGTGCTTATTTTGTTTGTAAAGGTTTTCTTTGAAAGAAATTCTCAGTTTGTCCTCTGTATCCACAGAAAAAAATGGATAGCCGAGATTATCAAGATGCCCAAAGCTTTGCCACAGACGTACGGTTAATGTTCTCAAATTGCTACAAGTACAACCCCCCCGACCACGAGGTTGTAGCCATGGCCAGGAAGCTTCAGGTATGATAAGGTTCTTCAGACAGCAATGTTGCCTCATTGGAGATATGTTTGTTGAATTGGCCCTTTTTTGTCTTGCTGTTTCTAAGGACGTGTTTGAAATGCGATTTGCCAAGATTCCGGACGAGCCCATCGAAACCACAGAGCCCTCCACCAAACCGGTGGTAAGCAAGAGTACAGAGAGCAGTGAAAGCAGCGGCAACACCTCCAGCTCGGAGAGCTCGGACTCAGAGGAGGAGCGGGCCACGCGGCTCGCAGAACTGCAGGAACAGGTGGGTTCGGAACAGGTGGGTTGTCACGACCAAGATCCAAAACCTGTGGATGGATGAACAGGGAGATAACATGAGATTTAGAATGCTACCACTTATAAAATCAAAGCGACTCCACAATGTGCAGATTGTTTTCAGCCGGCCATCCACAGTAAAAGTGACAGTTAACCCTCTACCGCCACATGCTGCCATAAACTGTTAGACTATCTTGGTGTTATGGCGTGCATGCTGTAGAGCTGACATTTAGAGCAATGTTTTATATTTCATTCATACCAATGGTCACATGAAATAGTTCTGTTGTGCTGCTAGGATGTTAACATGATCTTTTGGAGTTTTTCTATCTTTGTCCCCTGATTTCCCCTTTGGCTTTCTTACCAGCAAATCACTGTGGAGCACCCCAATGGTAACAGGGCGGGGAAAAAAAACGGGTGTGCCAAACGTTTTCAGGTGATTTATCTCTTACTTCCCCGTCCCCACAAAACTATTTATTTTTGTATTGCACCTTGTTGTAAGAGCGGTAGAGGGTTACATTTGGGGATCAGATCTTTTAATGGGTTGTAAGTGTGCTGGGTAGACGGTGTTTTCCTTAGTAGCCAGCTTGCTCTTTGTCCTTTATGCCTAGAGCGCCCTTACTGCGAAAGGAATTACCCAGCATTGCATTCATTTTTGTGAAAAAATTATAATTATCATGGTGGTGACATTTCATTTGCTGGTGGCAATAGTGTTAGCAGTGGGTTTTTGATGATTCTGGCAATGATTTCTAATTTTGTTGCTGCATTGTAACAGTTAATGTATACCATTACAATTTTTTTGTAAGTATTTTTCAGTGTGAGTGCTCAAAAATCCTATTTTTCTGTTTTAGTATTTCTTGTTTCTTCTGAAATCAGTCAATGTGCCGTTTGGGTAGTCAACACTTTAAAACAAGAAAATTATGTTAACATGGCAGGCTGGTGGCCGGTATGTTTTCTGGCAGCTTTTTTCCCAGGTCAATTATTTATCTTGACACTTCATTTGCATGCCTATATTGTACTGTTTTCTAAGATAAATGGATGTGCTATTTATACACACACAATGTTTTTCCACTACATTTGTATGAATATTTTGAGACACAATGTATTAAAGTGTAATCTTTACACAGATGAGTGTATTAAATTAAACTTGATTTAAAATGCATTAACCCTTAAAAGCCAAGTATTTGAGCATACAACTGAGTTGGCAAGAAAGAACCCTTAAGTCCATGAACATTTTCCCAGGGTTTCCCATATTTTACTTATTACTGTCATAAATTAATGGTCCAAAAAAAAAAGGCACATGTCAACATCCCATATTAGCTATGTATTAATTTAGCCATCAGTCCCAGTATGTTGTTTGTGTTCCTGCATCAGCTTCACCCTAGATACACCAACATCTGAGCTCCATGGGTGACTCCTGACTGTGCTTCTTTCCTCAGCTGAAGGCCGTTCATGAACAGCTGGCTGTTCTTTCGCAGGCCCCAGTAAGTAAACCAAAGAAAAAGAAGGAGAAAAAGGAAAAGGAGAAGACGATTAAAGACAAAGAGAAGGACAAAGTCAAAACCAACAAGGGGAAAGCTGATGACGAGAAGAAGCCCAAGTCGACACAGCAAGCCAAGCCAGCAAATCAAAAGAAGGCTCCGGTCCGGAAACCAAACAGCACAGTGGCGGCTACAAGGTACTACTGTTGATTTTTTTCATGTGCGTTTCATAGTTACTCACAAACACAGGCAACAAATATATGGCAAACCACCTGTTCCTTAAATGTCTCTCAGTGCAAAACTGAACATCCCCACAGTGCAAAAGCAATAGTCCTCAAAAAAAGATCTGAACAAAACGTTTTCAGGCAACCGAAGAAAGGGTCCAAGGCGGCGGCGGCCGTCAATGAGTCCGAGGAGGAACCTTCCCTTCCAATGTCATACGATGAGAAGCGCCAGCTCAGCCTGGACATCAACCGTCTTCCTGGTGAGAAGCTGGGCAGGGTGGTCCACATCATCCAGTCCCGGGAGCCATCACTGCGTGATTCCAATCCGGACGAGATAGAGATAGACTTTGAGACACTCAAGCCCTCGACCCTCCGTGAGCTTGAACGATACGTCAAGTCCTGTTTGCAGAAAAAGCAGCGGAAACTTTTACGTAAGTTGCTCTTGGTGTAGGTGTTTATTTTCCGGAAGTCCTTTTCCAGTCTCTAATGGTTACCTGCTTCTTCATGGATATATCACATCTTTTTCTGGCTGTTGCCTAAATGCTCTAAACCTTTCTTGAGTTTGTTCCCCTACCCTCACCTTTGAACTGAGGGAAACTCACCCTTGCATACACTTAGGGTTAGTGGTTCATTTACAGTTTGCTTTTAGCTCAGATGAAACTCTTGTATGTAGTGCAGTTCGTAGCAATGTACGTACTTCAGTGGAAAGCGACACCAGTCTAAATAAAAAAGCCCTATTCTGACTTGACCTGGAACTTTAGATATGGTCCAAATAAATTTCAAGTGGACTCGTTACAATGGCCAAAACACAGAACCCAGATGCTAGAGCAGACTAAGACATTCAGCTTGTTGCCACATGCTCAAAAATAATGTGGGAACTTATTACATGGCGCTGTGTGTCTCCCGCAGTGGGCATTGGGAAAAAGAGTGCCAGGTCTAAGGAAGAACTGGTTCAGGAAAAGAAGAAAGAGTTAGAAAAGAGGCTACAGGACGTGAGCGGACAACTGAACCACAACAAGAAACCGCCCAAAAAAGGTACCTGTGTTTCAGGGCTCCCACTGCTACAGGCTGCCAAAATGGGCTAGAATAGTTTAGCAAGTGAAAACCTGATGCCTTGATGGCTGTTTTGTTGTTGCTTTGTAGATTTAGATGTTTTTGTTTTAGAAGCTCAGTGCCCCCCACCCCAAAACGCACACTTCTAGCTAGGAACAGAGTTCATGTGAGGAAGTGGCATAGACCTACTCAATTTGTCACGCTGTTAAAACAGACACATCAAATCAATAATATAAACCAGGTATAGGGCCCTTTTTTGTTTTCTTGTCTTAGGCTTTTGTCATGGAGGGAAATGGAACCGATTCAGACCTTTCTGTACAAATCTCTTTCTGACTGCTTGGATGGCTATTTTTCTCCTAGACATTTACCTTCTTTCAAATGCTTTTGCCATATGTGTGGGTGTCTTTATTCTCTATGGTTCAATCCCAAATCGACTCCCTAAGGCCTTCTTCCGATGTATTAATGGATATCAGAGATAATCTGATTGGGATAAGAAACATGGTGAATCTTACACCTAGCCATCAAAGGGTAAGGTGCAGGTATTGTCAGATTGCTTACACCTGTAACTTCCGGCCATAAGTGCTGTGGGTTTAGGGTTTGATTTGGGATTGGGCCTTTTCTAACCTATTTGTGGCTGGGTGTGCAGTTGTTTTGTACAACTACTGCCATTCCCTGAACAATTGTCATTGTCATCCTAACTGCTTTTACCATTGTAGAATTAATTGATGTCTTACTTTCTCAGCCCCTGGCGGTGTATAATATAGTCTGCTGATGCTTTCAGTTTTTTCATTGTCTGAATTTTCCCACGCTCCTCAGTATTAATCTTTGCCTCACTGCCTCTCTTCCTCGCAGAAAAGGCAGGATCAGCACCAGGGGGTGGTGCCTCTCGGCTGAGTGGCAGCAGTAGCTCCTCTGACTCAGGCAGCAGCAGTTCCAGTGGCTCCAGCTCAGAAAGCAGTGACTCAGATTGATCTGAGAAAGACCCCCTCCCCACATATCCTGAGTCCCTCTCACCCTAGCTAATTTACCTCCCATTTTAGGTAGTAATCTACCCCACCCCCCTTCCCATGGATTACTTTTATAAGATAACGAAAAGACTTTCAACAACTGAGGATATTGATAATGTTTTGTATTTAGAAATGCCTTTAGAGACAGAAAGTAGGAAATGTGTAAGAGGATGTAGCTGACTGAACATAGTCTGGGTTTGTTTTGCTGGCCCTCAAAGGGAAATGCCTGGTATCACCAGAACAACGTGTGTTAGTTATTTTAATTCAAGAGAAAAAAAGATTTCTGCTTTTCATGGGTGCTCCTAGCTGAATCCAATTTGAAAGACTGTCATATAAGTAGTAAACCTTTAAGAAACACTAAGATTGATTTTGGTTTGGACAGCAGAGATATAGTCTTTCTCTTTTTGGGATGAGTGTTGCCTCTAGTTTGACCTCACAACATTCCATAAAAAAAGTTTGGTTTTATGGATACGGTGATATGAAAAAAAGATATTTTTATGGTCATACATCGAATTTCCATTGACAGTGTAATACAAATGGTTTTTATGATAATCTGACACAGAATTGGAAACTGTTTGTTGTTCTATATCTTCCATGCTCCACACAGTATTTAAATCTGTTATGTCTCAAGGGTCTGTTCAATGTAAATGTGGGTTAACGCTTGACTGCGTTTGAATAGTACATTGACTTAATCAAGGCATTTTACATTTAAATGTTTAGTAATTTAGCAGCCGCTCTTATCTAGAGTGATTTACAGTAGTGAGAGCACTACCCAGTGGGAATTGAACCCACAACCCAGACATTGCAAGTACCATGCTCTTCCAACTGAGCTACATGGGACTCCCCCCATGTGTATTTCCTGAGGCTGTTTTTATCTACACGTTTGTGGCAAAGTAAAGTTGCTATTCGAACACTTTCCATTTGTCTAATATCCTTTGTGTCTCATTTTCCAGTAGTGTTTGCTTTGGTGTTCCGCACTCAGTGTTTGGACTAAATTCACTGTCTTTCATCTTTTTATTTGGGTTTGATTGCTCCCAAAGTAATTAACTCCTAGATGTACTAGAACCTTTTAACATATGCTTCTCATAAAGAGTTCACCTAATGATTTGTCAGATTTTTCTTTTTTTTATCAAGCAGTTGAGACTGGTTTCAGAGTTTGACACTTCTGTAGTCACTTCTTTACATGTATTTCTATGCAGCCAGTGTTAATGTTAAATGGACGCTCTTAACACACGTCACACTCTTATGGTTTGTTTCCCGGCCTGTTAGTATACTATTTGGCATGTGCCATATCCGACAACTCTTATTATTGAATGTAATAACGTTTTCCTTTTTCTGTGGGTGGGCTAGCCTTTCCTTTGAATATGATGGTTATATGCCAGAAGTAGGTAAATTAACACTTCCATTATAGCCAGTTTCTTTTGAGTGAAGAACTATGGGCTCCCAGTCTCTTCTGTATAATCAACTAATCACCACATGTACAAATATTATTTGTTTAATCAAGACGCGAGTAAATCTGAAAGTACATATTATTTTGTTAGAATCTGAGCATTTCAAAGACCTCTATAAACAACTAGTTAGATGTGTCATAATACACAATCTAGTCTTCCTTCCAAATTCTGAATAATTTATTCAAACTGCTTGTTTACCTTATACAATACACCCGTTGTGACTGGATTTGTACTCTTATGTAATTGTAATTTCTGAGGTGGTAAGTGTGTTCTATCAATTTGAGATCATTTACAACTACAGTTCATGAAGCAGAGATCCATTTCAGTTAGGCTAGTTGTTAGTGGTGATGTTTTTATCTGCTAAATTCCCATTAACCTCATTAGCGTTTCAGACAACCTCTCATAAAAAAACAAACAAAAAAAACAGCTGGGTTTGCCTGAGTGATGTCATACGATTTGAGACTGGAGTATATATATATAAGTATTTTCACCATATTCACTGATGTGTTTATTTTAGTTCTTGGTCAACATATAATAGTTAATTTCTATATTTTAAAATTATTTTATGTATTTGCATGCACTCCTGCTGTAACTTTCTTAAATATTTTTGAGCACTGTATAGTAACTGCTATAGTACCTTCTAGACATCAGTCTTTGAGAAAACTAAAGATTCATGTTGTAGTTTTGGGGTTGTTTAAGGGTGAAATTACATGGGGATGCAGGGCAAACAAAAAGTGAATATTTGATGTAATTATTTACATGGGATCCCTTATTTTCTGAGTTCCTTTGTTTTCATAAATAAACCACATAAACATACACCGACTGTGAGCGCCTTGGTGTTCTTTATTTCCCATCCACATCACAGCTCTTTAGTCTATTTAAGAAAACAAGTGTTAATCCTATATTTCTCAAGATGAAATAGATCCCAGAATGTCAAATGCACACAAAAATCTTACCAAACTTGTTTACTATCTTGGCAAAGGAGACACGGTTACTAAGATAATCCATCTATCAGATGTGGAATATCAATAAAATGATTAAACAGCATTAAAATTACACAAGTGTACTGTATGCTTGGAAAATTAACATTTTGAAATGTACAGGTATGTCACATAAAATATATTTGTTCCAAGTTTTTTGTGCAATTGGCATGCTGACTGCATTAATGTCCACCAGAGCTTCTTTCTCTACCTTAAAGAATTTGCTAGCACATCCAACCTGCCTCAACAACAGACCAGGTGTAACAACTCCAGACTAGGAGCTCTAGATTCTGCTGCAGGCATCCCTTCATGTGTCAGCATGACAATGCACAGCCCTATGTCACTAATGTATACACAATTCTTAGGAAGCTAAAATTGTCCCACTGCTTTCATGGCCTGCATACTCACTTTCTTAGAGTGAGATTTTGGAACTCCAAGATAAAGGACATGTTAACCACTAGTAATATTCACCAGCTATGTGGTTAATTCTCACTATCTAATTGTTCAAAAAAGCTGAATTTAGCGCAGATATGCAGGGCTCAATTCTGTCACAACCATATTGCAGTATTTTCCATGTAGCTTTTTCTTCAATGGTCAAGAAACCTCTGAATGGTATTGGGTGAAAACCTACAGCTAAAACCTGTATTAACCGATATACTCCTGACCTTTTAAAATATATAAGAAAAATATAAAGGTAACATTTGCGGGATTGACAGCACCACTTTTAGATACTTTTTGGTAAAAAATCCCAGAATGCATCTTTGTAATTTTAAATAATTACAGTGTAAAGATTGGTATGCTAAGTATAAAATAATCAAGAAAACGTCTACTTGACAACAGTTAACGACTGTTGCATATTACAAGATACAGTATACTGACAAAACTGCAGCTGGTTACATTTGATATTGTGCCAAAAAATAAATAAATGTAGCAGGATATTAGACAGAAAATGTGTATACATTCTTCTGTATAAATTCCTGCCACTCTGAGACCATTCTTTGTTAATGGTGGTGGAAAACCTTTTTATCCTCCTGACAAACAAGACTTAACAATAACCCCTGTGACACAAATCATAACATTTTATTTCTACACCCGTCTTGAAGTACCTGCTTTTATTTATTATTATTATTATATTATTAAATAATAAATTATTTATTTATTTTGCAATACATCACTCATTCACAATTTCTTTTATCTGGCATCATAAATAGGAAGCTGAAAGTCAACCCTGGTAATTAAATGCGGACAGTTTTTAACTTAGTAGGTTCAATTGAGGTTATCTGAGGTGCTAGGTTGGAATAAAATCCATAAACAAAGTTGTCAAGCCGTGGTGAAATCGGTTTCTTTTTATACCACAGATAATTATCCCCTCAGGGGAAAATAATACTTTATTAATGGTAAAATAAAAATCCTAATACTCATACAGACTAATGTATATCATGCACAAGCCATTTTCTTTACCACCACCAGCACAACGAATGGCCACTTTTCTCCGATTGCCAAATAATTTAGCACCAATTTATATAGGCATGACAACAGTCACATAACCGAACAAATTCGGGAACGTCCAGTGTCGACAGAAGATTCCCCTGTAACGGTCCGTTTGTCCCGAACGACGACTGCCTGGTTTCCATACTGACTATACAATGTGCTTTGACTCCGACTGAGGTAGTTATTCGGTGGTCCTTGTTCTAGTTCCAATTGCTGCTGCTGCCAAATGAGCAGGGAGGTGTCCTTGAACCTAAGTCGAGCATAACCCTCAGAGAGGGCTTTCTCGGCTAAAGGATAACTCTCGGACATGAGGTTTTACTCATCTCTCTTCAATCCCTGGAGCTCTCCTGGTTTTGCTACTGCAGACCGCGATGTGTGGCAGGAAACGTTAAATACTGGACTGTACGTAGTCATTTTCCGGTGTTGGAATGATCAAGAGTCCGGTGGAGCGACCGATGGATGCATTAGCTAGCTAGTCCCACGGTCTCTTGGCGTTACCAACATAAATTCACCCAGTCACCATACGGTTGTAACAAAGAAAACGGCTGACGACAATGTGACATAGAATCCGTCTGAATGCAGATACAACTAGCTAGCTACCGTCACTTAGCCGTCTGGTTACAGTGCGTAGTTTCCTTTCTTTCTTTAAACAAAACACATAGCACGTTATTTTTAATCTGCAATTGTGGGTAGTTCACTGCGATTCCGTAACTACAAGTTTGTAATACAAACAACAAAACATGTCCTGTGAACGGTTTTGGTTGCTGCTCCTTGTCGGTCTGAGGTTAGTGCTGCCAATGACAACAGAATCGTGTGCTTTAAATAAATCCGAGTAGAAACATCCACAACATGGTTCCATATAAGCCAATTTTTATTATTTCGTTGTACATTTTTGGTCCCTTGAGATTAAATAAAAATCATCTTCTCGGGAGAGACCAGCCCATGAAAGCAGCATTCTTGCACAAGTTTGAAAAGCATACCCTACAATACAACCCTTTAGCTGAAATACCAAAACTTATCAATGTCTTGTTCAAAGGAATGACCACTGAATGTGCATGGTGACAAACCTCTCAGTATAGAATACTGTTGACATGAAAAACAAACCCATTTAATCTTCCTGTAGTTTTCTTGAATACCAGAGAAAAACAAAATAACGGTATATTTAAATCTACTGTGATGTATTCAGTTGATGTTTAAATCACATATTCATTACTAGAATCAGGGCAGCAAAGAAACCCACAATCCAGCATTGTGGAAAACAAAGCAGCAACCAAAGTTAAATAAACTGGTTAAGGCTGTGCTGGTAGTATTGTAGGCTATGCTGTTTCGAGGCTTTGCTTCATTTTTTCTTTGGGACTGCCTCCATGGGTTTCCCAATGTCCTTCCCACGCAACTTCAGTCCTATGGATAACAAGAAACACAAAAAAATATGAAAATGTTGATTGAAACAATCTACAATAAAGCAACTGGAGGGCATAATTAAAAACAGCTTAAAGTGAATGTTTATCTAGCTCAAAAGGCATATTAGCCAATTAAAGAGAATGCTTAATTTACAAAGTTTGGGAGACGCTCTTATACAAAGTGAATACACATGCATAAATAATAAAATAAGCTTTTCCCACCGGATAATGAATTTTTTATACTTTGTTATACTATTAAAGATCTTAGATGGTACAATTGGTCAAAGAGTTGTAAAATACCTTGGATAGAAGTTGTTTACCATAAAATCAGTACTTTTATCAAGTTTTTGTGAGAGACATCAAAGACCACCGTTTATTGCTGGACTATATACTTTGAATTTGGGATAAAATCATACAAGTACAGTAACTTACATTAGACAGTATACTAAAAGTAAATATATGGCATATAGGCATTATCTACCACACTTTCATATTACAGAGGTAATGGAATACTTGTTTGTGCACAATCATATTTTGTACGTAGAGTTAGCAATTGAAATAAAAACGAATCAACAGAGGTCGTCTCCCAAAGTACATCCTTAAGAGTTCTATTACTGTGTGACATTCACCATCAGACAGACAGAAAATGTATAATCTCACAGTATGCCAGAATGAAAAATAAAAATCACTCACCAATTGCTCTTTCAATCTTTCCCATGACTTGGTTATTGGGGATAGCCTTTCCAGATTCATAGTCTCCAATTATCTGTGGTTTTTCATTGATTTTCTACAAAAACCAACAAACATACTCAACATGCATGGGTAAACTAATTCAGCACACCTCCCTTAATGAAAGTTAACAGTTCTTATTTTGTTCTTGTACTCACAGTGGCCAGATCTTTCTGTGTCAACCCCTGATTTTGCCGGCCTTGCTGGATGACCTTGCCCACCTCAAGAGACACTCTTTGGTGTTGAAGCTCTTCAGTCTCTCTGTCAAGCTTTGCTGTATTCTTGGTGATGACATGCTGTTTGTTTTGTCCTGCAGCCCCTGAGAAAGAAGAGGTTCATCTATGTCTTGGGATTAGTAGAACAAAATAACATCTGGCCTAATTTAAACCAGCCTTGCCTAATATTAAACTTTGGCCATTGTCATCAAACTGAAGTTGTCAGGCCACATGTTCCAAAGACACATCACATGAAGATCAAAAGAACACCTTCAGATAACAGATGTTGATACATAATTAGTGTAGGGGAAAAAATAACAAAGCATGTGTCTGTGGCTCCACCAAACCACAGTCAGATCCATACTGCCCAAATAGAGAATGTTTGTAACAGTTGTGAGTCTTCTCAGGAGTGAAAAAGAACCATATTATGACCTTCATGGATCTGCGGACACTGCATTCCACAATAAGAACCTCATACGAATGGTAAAGCATGGCAGTTGCTATCTAATTAGTTCTGGATGCTGTGCAGCATCAGGACCCAGACAACTTGCCATCATTAGTGAAACCCTACTGTTTTTTATCAGAAAATTCTACAGCACTATGTCGGATGTCTGTCCCAGAGTTAAAGCACAACTGGGTCATGCAGCATGACGGTGATACAAAACATACAGCCTTGTAACCCTCTGGTGCTGCACTCACACTAGCTCGAAAATGCTCTCCCAGAGTTAAAGAGTTATTTCTAGCAACTGATGAACTTAGTAGACGATGCTTGTTATTTCCCTTTAAAAAAGTCAGACTTGCCTTAAAGGACTTGCGGGGCCTAGAGAAACCTAATAGAGAATATTCTGTGAAATAGGACATTTCCCAGAACATGGCAGACTGAAAATAAATGTAAAAAAACCAACAACCCTGAATTAGTCTGACACGTCTGTGCAGACCGTACAACATAGCATTGCAGCAAATAACTTAGCTGCATCTGAATGCAAGAATACATTTATCTGTAGTGAATTATGCCCCATTGACCAACACATCCCTCAGCTACAGTTATGTGCATCCTTATGGACTTTCACTTAACCTGTTGGAGGCTAGAAACCCACTGAACTAGCAAGCTAACCATGTACACTAGTCATGGTATAATGTAGCCAGACATTACTAATTTATGTTTTTAAACATACGTTTTGACATTTCCAAATATGAATCAGCTGTATTACCAAGTAGGTTTACCCATACAAGGAATTTTCTTTGGTGAATTACAAGAAACACAATAAGTGGTGATTTGAGAAGGGCTTCAGATTGCTGAATACATTATGAATATAATTGCATTTAAAATTCGCCTGACATTGCTGCTGTAGTGTTATTAGATGTTTCTGTCAGTTGTTAATAGTATACTGAAGTATAATTACAAGCATTTTATAAGTATCAAAGGCTATTATTGACAATTACATTAAGTACATGCAAAACGTCAATATTAGCAGTGTTGACCCTTCTTCAAAACCTCTCCAATTCACCCTGACATGCTTTCAATTTACTTCTGGGCCACATCCTGACTGATGGCAGCCCATTCTGGCACAATCACTGCTTGGAGTTTGTCAGAATTTGTTGGTTTTTGTTTGTCCACCCGCCCTGTGAGGATTGACCACAAGTTCTAAATTGGATTACGGTCTGGGGAGTTTTCTGGCCAAATACCCAACATTTCGATGTTTGTTCTCGGAGACACTTAGTTATCACTTTTGGTGCTCCATCATGCTGGAAAAGGCATTGTTCGTCACTTGCTCATGGAGGATGTTTTGGTACCATTCTTTAGGTAGCCAAAGATATTTTAAATATAATACATAATGTAGACTGTAAAAAGAAGGCGTCTGACTCAGGTCACTTAAAGCACATTAATTCCAACCCACAAAACCCCTGTGTCAATAGCTGGCTTCACTTCCCAGTATATGTTAATTCTCACATTAGTTTACAAACATTTTTCTTGTTTAATCGTCTCTGACATTTTTCAAATAGACCCTTACATTTCTTAGTGGTATCAAGCTCTTCTCCACGTCTTTGAGCTGCTGCAACAGCCTAAAAAAAAAACAGCAGTAATTTCGTCACGTTTGTGCGGTAAGTTAGTACACTATGGTTGTCAAACTATTTAATAGCAAAACAAGAGAAAGTAAATAGGTCGTGCAATACTTTTTTTAACAACAATACCCATTACAACACTGTGCAGCACTGACACTGCATTCAGGCGATATTGTGTATCTAAAATGCTGGTACTAGAGTTTAAGCTGGTATCTATATTAGCTCTTTGTGATAACTAGGCCTAACGACTTTATTGTATTGAAAGGGCCTTTATAAAAAGTGATTGATCAGTGGCACCATATTTGGCTAACGTGGCTCCAAATGCTAACGTATGCTAGCTAAATAACCTGTAGTTAACTAGGGAAGTTTGGTACTAAAAATGTATGGCTTACATCGTCGCCAATTAATACGTCATCGAACGCGAGTCACGATAAACTAACAGGGCACGGTTAGACAACAAGCAAAATAATTCAGTACATGGTTAAGAGATTACAAGTTAAGATAACAATACGTCGTAATAAGATCCCGGCAGTTCCCCGTCCGTTCACATCCAGACGCTAGCTAGCAAAACGGAGTAACGTTTACTAGCTTGAAGCTAACGTTAGCTATCTAGCTACGCTACCTGTTTCGACTTCGACTGTGCGGCAGTTGGCCCCTTCTTTCTCAGTACGGTCACTGTATCCCAGTCACTTTCAGCCATGTTCTCGAGTTTACCTTGATGGCCACAACGTAACAAACAGTTAACAAGTTGATATAGGATGTATATAGAAATGTAGATTCAGTGCTAGCAATGAGTCAACTTCAGAGCTCGCCAATATAACGTGGTACAAAAAGTACCGTATTCCACCAAAAACTCGTACCCGTAGTTAACAGCTTTATAGTGATGTCATTCATCAGCGCTACAACCACCATATTTTTTAAAGTATGGTGGGCGCACAAGACGGCGGCGTTCTACAGCAGTGGACTAGTTTTGAGAATGACACAAGTATTGGTTTACACAAAGTTTTCTGCTGCTGTGTTTTAGATCTTTTTGTCAGATGTTTTAATGGTAGACTGAAGTATAATTACAAGCATTTCCTAAGTGTCAAATGCTATTATTTACAATTAAATTAAGTACATGCAAAGAGTCAATATTTGCTGTGTTTATGCTTCTTCAAGACCTCTGCAATTTGCCCTGGCATGCTGTCAATTAACTTCTGGGCCACTGATGGCAGCCCATTCTTGCATAATCAATGCTTGGAGTTTGTGGGTTATTGTTTGTCCATCCACCTCTTGAGGATTGACCACATGTTCTCAATGTGATTAAGGTGTGGGGGAGTTCCCTGATGTTTTGTTCCCTGAGCCACTTTTGCCTTATGGCAAGGTGCTCCATCGTGCTGGAAACTGCTATTTTTGTCCCTGTTCTTGGATGGTTGGGAGGACTTGCTGTCGGAGGATGTTTTGGTACCATTTTTTATTAATTGTTAGGCAAAATTGTAAGTGAGCACACTCACAAATTTGCCAAAGAACACTCCCTTGTCTAAGAAGCAACCCCACACATGAATGGTCTCAGGATGCTTTACTGTTGGCATGACACAGGACTGATGGTGGCGCTTACCTTTTCTTTTCCGGACAAGCATTTTTCCGCATGCCCAAACAATCGTAAAGGGGATTCATCAGAAGAAAATTCTTTACCCCATTCCTCAGCAGTCAATGTACATGCCTGTAGCTTTTGCAGAATATCAGTCGGTCCTGACACTTACTGGACTTTCTTGGGCGCCCTGAAGCCTTCTTCACAAAAATTGAATTTCTCTTTTTGAAGTTCTTGATGATCCGATAAATGGTAGATTTAGATGCAATCTTGTCAGCAGCAATATCCTTGCCTGTGAAGCCCTTTTTTTGCAAAGCAATGATGACTGCATATATTTCCTTGCAGGTGACCATGGTTTACAGAGGAAGAACAATGATTTCAAACCCCTCCCTCCTTTTAAAGCTTCCCTTTTTATTATTCTAACTTAATAAGCATGACAGTGTGATCTCCAGCCTTGTCCTCATCAACACTCTCACCAGTGTTAATGAGAGGATCACTGACATGATAATGGCAATTTATCTGATTACTCTTCATGACATTCTTGAGTATATGCAAATTGCCATCATAAAAACTGAGGTAGCAGACAGTGAAAAGTAATTTATTAGGTTATGTATTCAAACAACTTAATTAGATTGTATGGTTATTAAACAACCAACATTATTTATATTTATTTCCATCAAAAAATAAAACAGGCAATTGTAATAAAAGAAACAAAAATACTTTATATATGGGTGATGAATAAATGCTGCTCCTGAGCAAGTCAGCTAACATCAAGGAAGCTAAAGTTGTGTGGTATAAAGATGAACAAACCAAAGTTTAGTCACAAGTATCTTGGGAATGTTGCTCTGATGATCTGTCATAAACTAAAGAAAGTAATGTACAAAATGCAATTACTCAATTACTATAGTGCTGTTATACAATGCCTATAAAAAGTATTCACTGAATGTTTTCGCCTTTTGTTGCTTTTGTACATGAAATCATGGTCCATATAATTGGTCTTTTTTGCCAAGAATTTGCAAAAAAAGCTTGTTTCATGTCAATGTGAAAACTAATGTCAATTAATTAAAAATACATAGTGTAAAATAAGTGTTATAAATAAGCACCCCCTTCAAAGTGACTGACCTAAGTCAACAGAGGTACTGCTAGTTTGCCAGCAGTGTCACAATTAGTGAAATGGAGATCACCTGAGTGCAGTTGATGTGTGTCAAGTGATTTCAGTATAAAAACACCTGTGTCAGTATTCCTGCTACAATTGCAACATGAAGACAAAAGAACACTCCAAGCAACTCAAGCCTGGTGAGGGAGGCCATCAAGACACCTACAACCACTCTGAAAGTGTTAAAAGCTTCAGTGACTAAAATGGGGGAGACTGTACATGCAACAACTGTTGCCCGGGTTCTTCACCTGTCGAAGCTGTATGGGAGAGTGGCAAAGAGAAAGCCACTGTTGAAAAAAGCTTCTATGAAATCTCGTCTGGAATTCGCCCAAAGGCATGTGGGAGACTCCAAGGTCAATTGTAAGAAGGTTCTTGGTTCTGATGAGACAGAAATTGAGCTTTTTGGCCATCAGACTACACGCTATGTGTGGCGAATTCCGAACACTGCACACACCATCTCCACCATAAAGCATGGTGGTGGCAGCATCATGCTCTCGGGATGCTTCTCAGCAGCAGGCCCTGGAAGGCTTGTAAAGGAAGAGGGGACCATGAATGCAGAACAATATCGCCAAATCCTGGAGGATAATCTGACTCAGTCTGCAAGAGAACTACGACTTGGGAGAAGATTTATTTTCCAGCAAAACAATGACCCTAAACATACAGCAAAAGCTCCACAGAAATGGTTCAAAGACATCAAGGTGAATGTTCTGGAGTGGCCAAGTCTAACCCCAGATCTAAATCCAATCGAGAATTTGTGGCTGGACTTGAAAAGTGCTGTTCACACCAGATCCCTGAGCAACCTGACCGAGCTTGAGCTGTTTTGCAAGGACGAATGGAGCAAAATTGCAGTGTCCAGATGTGCCAGCCTGATTGAGACATATCCACACAGACTCCGTGCTGTGATTGCAGACAAAGGTGCATCTACTATATACTGACCTGGGGTGAATATTTATGCAATCATCTACTTTAACTTATATGTTTTTAATTAATTGATATTATTTAGTAAAAATCAGTTTTCACTTTGATATTAAATAATTTTTTGGGGCAAATTCCTGTCAAAAAAGCCAAATTATATTGACCATGATTTCATGTATAAAAGCAACAAAAGGGTGAAACATCCAAGAGGGGTAAATACTTTTTATAGGCATTGTATATTGTGGCGCTCCGCCCCCTAGAGGGCTATGCTCCGTAGTGGTTAATCCCCACCTCGTATGCGGCCATTACTGCAAACTAAAATGCACTATGGCTCAGCCAATCAGGGCACACCTGCCCCAATATAAATTATTTTGCCCTACACTCAGCCTCCCTTTTTTCAGCAACGATCAGCAACGCTGATCATCACTTGTTTATTATTTTGCAGTAGACAATTTAGTCGCCATTGCTTCCTTATCATGGTGTCATCGATTGTCAACCTCATTGTGGTGCTGAATGCCGCTGCTATTCACTGTCAACTGCTGCGGATCCCCACAACTCCTGACACTACAGTCTGCGGTGCCTATCATGCTGTCTCCCGCGCTGCACTGGGTCACTCTGACCATGTAATGATCCAACTGATTCCTGCATACAGACAAACTTAAGCTCTGTAAACCGTTTGTGAGAACATCAAAGCAATGGAGCAGTGAGGCTGTGGCGGATCTTCAGGCATGCTTAGACTGTACTGACTGGGTTCAGGACTGCTTCCAGCAGTCTGTATGAGTTCACATAGCCTGTGACGTCATACATCAGCTTCTGTGAGTACTGATGACCAAAAAAGCACAGCAGAGGATGTACGTCATCATCACGTAATGCATTATGCACTTCTTTGGACTGCTGTCTTGCACACTGCACTATTATGCAACTACATGTCTTGCACATTATTTTTTTTACTTACTCTTTTAAAGTACCACTTACACCATAGAAAATTCCCTGTAGGTGTAACCCCTACTTGGCATTCAAGCTGCTGTCCCCACTGCCCTGTCTTAAGCGAACCAGCAGGATTCTGTCTATACAGCTGTTGATCCTCCCCTCTCTGCTCAGGGCGGTCTACAGCCTTGGCCAACATTTTTCAGAATGACACAAATATTAATTTTCACAAAGTCTGCTGCTTCCGTTTTTATGATGGCAATTTGCATTTAATTTAGAATGTCATGAAGAATGATCAGATTAATTGCTAAGTCTCTCTTTGCCATGAAAAGGAGGGCCACAATGAAGCCAGGCAACAATGAAGCCACTTCACTCCAGGAAAAATCTCAGGGACAGGCTGATTTTCTGCAAAAGGTATGGGGATTGGACTGCTGAGGACTTGGGTAAAGTACATTTAATGTCAGAAGTTAATGTCAGGGTGATTTGAAGAGGTCTTGAAGAACAAGGTTAAACACTGCAAATATTAACTTTTTGCATGTACTGTAATTATCAATAATAGCTTTTGTCACTTAAACAAGAAATGCTTTTAATTAATGCTTCATTATACTATAGTAACATCTGACAAAAAGATATAAAATTACTGCAGCAGCAAACTTTGTTTAAACCAATACATGTGTCATTCTTAAAACATTTGGTCACGGTTGTAGACAGTAGACCAGTCGCTCTCCGGTTATAGTCATAAACGATGCGAGGTAGGTCCCTTTTCCAATTAACAGTAGCATGTGTGTAGGGGATTCGTTCTCTATCCCTCGCTCTGTGGCATCAGGTGCCGTCACTGGCTCTTTACCCACCTCTTGCCTTATTCATAATGAGGATTTGACAGCAGTGGTAGTGAAAGTGCCTAGTCTGAGTCTAATATTTATAACGTATGTATATACGTACCTGATCATGTAGATTCAGTCTTTTCACGGGCCGATGAGGGTGGGTGCCGGCATTATTGGGATTGGCGTCTTCTTTGTACTCTCTCACCTTGGTTTGGTGTGTAACCATGAGGCCCTTTTGCACGCTCACGATGAAACGTCTATGGGAGTGTCAATTGCCAGTCAATTTCTGCACAAGCATAGATCAGTGCGTACAAATACACAGGAGTGCCATTCGGTTACAAACTTCTCCCTGTGGAGACTGCATTAGAGCCTCTAGGGCTTTGACGGATCTAGTCAAAAGAGTTCTAGTGTATCTAGATGATCTACTGATCCTGGCGTTGTTAACAGAACTGGCTATGGAACACACGACCCAATTAGTTATTCATTTCATGAAATTGGGTTTGGCTGTGAACTAGCAGAAGAGAGCGCCCTGACCCATGTCTGGCACGTCTGTTAGCATGGGTTGTGCTGGATCGATTGAATGTGATCCTGATCGCCCGGAGGCAGTGTGGTATCTGAAACTTTTTCAGTTATTGGTGGCAGAGCCCTGGTCAATTCCTCATCCCCGAGATGCCCTGTCTCAGGCGAGTGGAGCAGTCGTGCTCCCGCATACGCTAACTGGACCTCTGAAGGCCTGGCTCCTGAGTGGGACAGGCTGATTCGTTGTGGACAGTCGGATGAAGTCATTAGCACCATTCAGGGGGTGAGAGCTGGCTCAACTACTAAGCTCTATGTGGACAGAAGGTCTATGTTCGATGTGGTTGCGAGCTACGGCTCAGTAGAATTTTTTTTGCAGGATATATTTGATAGGCAGAGGTCACCCTCCACTGTCAAAAGGTATGCGTACACGATCTTGGCTTGTCATGAGGGTTGTTTGATTCCCCTTCACAACCAAATGATGAGCCATTCAAGTCAGGGGAGATTTTTTTTTTTTGCACAAGTCACAAACATCCACCGTCTTGCATCTCGGCAATGAGGAATGTTCTCACATGTTCTCCAAATATTCTCCTCTTTCTTCCTCTTGCAATCTCCAAAGATTACAAAGTTATACATTTTTTCAAAACTTTAATAATTTACTCTCATGGATTCCAACAGGGTTTAGGGGTAGGGGGTTTTCAGTCAATTCCTAGTCAAATGTTTTTGTTCTCACGGAGGCTGAGACCTGTCATCAGGGGGAGCTGTCCAAGGTGCAGAATGAGAGCGTGAGGCGCCTTTTTAGCCTTTAGGGCAGATTCCATTGAAGCTCCTGTCTCTTAAAACAGCAATGCTGTTGACTCTGTGGTCTGCTGAGTGATCTCTAAGCTTTCTCGACGTGTCACAAGGGCTTATTCATCATTGAACCACAATATCAACAATACCCGCAAGCTATTTGCTATGGTTGACAAGCTTACAAACCCCCTAAGTCAGACAGCATCAGAACATGTGTCTACAGTTAAATGTAACGAATTTGCGTGTTACTTTGAAAAAATCTAAACTCTTAGACTGAGCATCTGTACAACACAGTCAAAAAATTACACTGCACCATCACTAAAACCACCAGGACATAATTCAGTTATTATGTCGGTTTTTAATACAATTGATCAAACAACCCTAAAGGAAACAGTTCATCATCTTAAAGCGTCCACGTGTTGTCTCGACACCCTGCCATCTGACTTTTTTAAAACCATTCTTAACTCTATAATAATGGACCTACAGCAAATAGTTAATAGCTCCTTGAAATCAGGACTCTTTCCAAAATGCCTAAAAACAGGTGCCATTAAACCTCTACTAAATTTTTTTAAACTGGATGTATCTAATTTAAACAACTATAGACCTATTTCAAATCTCCCTTTCATAGCCAAGATCATTGAGAAGGTTGTCTTCAATCAACTCAGCAACTTTGTGAACTCAAATGGTCTCCTTGACAAATTTCAGTCAGGCTTCCGACCTCATCACAGTACTGAAACGGCTCTGATTAAAGTTCTGAATGATATACGGC
>JACXGK010004802.1:0-36226 GCA_016801125.1 Novumbra hubbsi
CATTATTATAACACCTGGGGATGACAGTGAGGCAGTAGGGGACAGGGGACATTATTATAACACCTGGGGATAACAGTGAGGCAGGAGCGGACAGGGGCCATTATATTATAGCACCTGGGGATGACAGTAGGGGAGTAGAGACAGTAGAGGAATTACGCAACAATTGGTAAAAAAACGTCATGCAAAACATGAAGAATTAACACTCCTACCTTTCCTAAGTAAAGAAACTTTGATTACCGGTAAATCCCCAGTTACGATGTATTTTTGAAAAGAAATAAGTGTTTTTCAATCTGGTTCAGAGCGACTCAAGATAAACAGGATGTTTTGTAAAACACTGTGATTGCAGTTTCAACATGTTTGTGTGTGTTTTTGTGACTGAGTGAGGTGGATGTTTGTATGTGTGTGTGTGTAAGGGGGCTTTGTGAGTCATCATCGGCTCGATCAGTATGGAAACCGAATTTGTTTGTAGCACCTCCCAAAGTTACCCTTTTACGTCTATACTTTTCTAACTCTTTGTTTTGAGATTAAAGTTTATACTTTCCTGTTCACTTTCTGTTTACAAATACTTTGAAGGTTTTCATAAAACCATTGTCCTGTGGTTTTTGTTTCGTATTGAGTCTAAGAGGATGTAATTACAACCCAAAAGAGGTATGTTTTGTTGAAATGCCCTTTTGTCCACCATTACTCTGTACCCTAAAGACAAGGACTTTTCCCCGTCCTGCTGCTGTGTGTGCAGAGTCCTCAACCCCAGGAGGACAAATCGCTTCCCCTGACTCCTGATGACAGCTTAACGCCCTGGAGAGTGGTCAGAGGTCACAGGGCTTTCTGTCAGGTCCCGGAGCAGCCAATCACATTGGGGGAGCGAAAAGCAGCTGTCAGGGCTCCAGTGGGAATTTACAGAAGCAGGAATGGCCTGTTTTTGCACAAACCACTCAGCAGTGATGGATCTGACCCCTGCTTTTCCTGTTATTATTCCCGTAGAGAAGATACTAGTTCTGGAAAGGCGGTGAGGTCAGCTCCTACCGTAAAACTCTGCTGGTGCTTCCATACAACCGTGAGCCATGAACTCTCCTCCCAGTGTCCTGCAGAGACTCGGAGATGAGACCAGTCCCTTGTACTACAGACATGATCGTGCTGCGAAGTCGTGTGTCATGCATCATGCCTGTCATCCCACTCGCAAAACATTGTGTTGAATTGCCGGTATTTTCTTAGGCTATGGATCGTCCTCTGTAATTTTCACAAAGAACTGTCCAGTAGCCTGAGACCCTGCATGGAGGTTGACCCAGCCAGGTCACCAAATCACAAGCCTCGACTTCTCCACCGTCTGAGTGCACGGACGTTGGAGGAGAGGATGTCGTCATGGCCTCCCGTGAGGTACAGGAAGGATCCGGAGGTGCGTATTATGGGAGGGGTCATTGTCTGTAACCCTAATGGTTTGGACAGAGACTCTTTCCATCTACCACGAACCCTGAATACAGAGGATGACTTGGGTTCTCTAGGTTGGAGACGGCTGGTTCTTGGGGCAGATTTGAACATGTAGGCTACCAGTGTGAGTGGATGGGAGGATTCTGTCGTTTTGGTCTGACAATAGTACGTTTTAACTTCATGAAACCTCATGAACATTTTTTCAGAGATAAAACATTGTTTTTTGGGGGGGGGTCAAATGTTTGCCCTGTGATAATACTGTATGGTACAGATGCCAGAAGACTTGGCTCTCCAGGGTGATGTTTCAGGGATTCATAGCTGCTTGGCTGTTCTTTTCTCTCGTGAACAATGACCAGAGCAGGATATCCTCTGGGGCCCCTGAACTTTCCCTGGCAACATCAGCTTGTTAAAGAGGGTTAAGGATCCACCCTTTTGACAAGCTTATATTGCCAGGGAAAGTAATTGTCTCTCTTTTTTTCGCTCTCTGTTTCATTCTCGTTCTCTAGTTGTCCAACAAGCATTGGAATTGTAAAACTGACAGCCTGAATAATTCTTCTTTTCTTTATCCTCCGTTTTGGTTCACACTGGAGTCCTTGCAGCTACAGTGGTTTAGTGTGCTGCATTTAAAACCCTACAGACTTTGAAACACAATCTGGCAATGAAGGAAAATTCACTCAAGCAGCGATGGTATTTCATCCTAGATAGATTCCATCCATTACAATTATTTTTTTCTACATGTTTTTACATGTTTCATAGGCAGAACTGGCCAAAATATTACATCCTATTGTTTTATAAAAAATAAAGTAAGCAAGAAATCTGTTGGTGCAAATAAAACAATGTGTTTTATCAGAGCCACTTTCAATGTCTTTTCAAACTCCTCCATTAAAAAATCCTTTGTATTTCTTGTATTCCTTGAAAACGGTTGCCTTTGAAGTTTCAACTCTGACGATAAAGGGAATGTGTGAGCCTGGGAAACCAGAATAGTAGATGGAAGCCTTTGATGTGGACAAGAGGTGATTTGCTTGCCCCCCCCCCAATCTTTTCCCATCACCCATGACTATCGCTACCCCCCCCCCCCACCCCCTCCACACACACCCTCTGCAGTCCCTTTTTCCACATCCCTGTTACATAAAAGGGGCACTTTGGTCTTTACCTCGGGGTCGAGGCTTGTGTGCCTGGCATGGAAGGACTCACTCTGAGAAAGCTGGCAGGAGTGTGTTGACAGCAGACACACTTCTTCTTTTAGATCCAACCCAGAGCTTCGTGTTGTTTTCCTGGACACACTTCGTACCATCTGGAAGTTTTAAAAGGCTGACGACTGATTTGAGAGGATAGGTGCTGTCCACCCTTTTTGTACATGTAAAAAAAAGCGTAGGTGAAGACTTGTGCTCACGTGCACGAAAAACACTGTTAGACACACATTATTAGTGGTACTTAATGCAGAAATAGATAGATAGAAAGTTTCCCGGTTGTGCATCTGAGTCAAACGTTACAAGTAATTTCTGACTGTGATGATGTTAATGTTAAGGTTATGTGTGGCATATGACTGAACTACTTTTGTGTTTGTGTGTGTGCGAGTGAGTGTGTGTGTGTTTGTGTGCGAGTGTGTTTGTGTGTGTACGAGTGTGTGTGTGTTTGTGTGCGACTGTGTGTGTGTGTGTGTGTGTGTCTGCAGTTATTAGGAGGGTCACGGAGAGTCACACAAAAACACCTCACAGACTTCAAGTCACAGCATCAATCTTCCTCCTCATGTCAGCACCAAAGGTTGAAAGAAGAATCATTAAAATGTGTTATTTGAAAAATAGCATTGGGGCTTTTATTTTTATTTGAAGGACTCTTAAAGGATCCATTTAATTTTAAAAGGATGAAGGTTTCCTACTAGAAGTTTTTAAATCCGTCTGATTACCCAAAGTCTACTAACCCAGAAAAAACGGTTTGATTCACGGATCATTTAATTGTTCTCAGAATTGCAGTCAGCAAGAAAGCAACTAGGTTTTTGAACAGTAGAGACTAGAGTGATTCATATGTTACATAGAACATACTTTGTACTTCCTCTATGGAATTCTGTAGAAGTGTCCATTGTTATGTAATTACACTTAGTTATATGGATAATAAGCAGTTTTGATCACCTGTTTTGAGAAGAATTTCTTACCCAGAAGTCCAGATTCAATCACATTCCTTTTCAGAAAGTGGAAATTTGTTAATGGCACAATGTTGGCCTTCCAACAACCAGTTTAATGCTAAACTCCAAATGACTATAGTTGCAAAATTGAGGAAGTGCATGATTTTAAGTAAGCTCTTACCAGCACAGAATGTGGCATGTGTGGATTCAGGTCTGTTAATGACCACAGTTTCTTTCTTCATACACCTCAAAAGGCAGGGAAGTCCACATTGAATAGTCAACCAATTTAAGGGCCAAAGACAAAGTCGTACACTCCAAATAGAGAAAAGGTTATGGCTACGTTATAAAGCCCCTTTGTATCAGTAGTTATTGCAAACAGTTTCTACCCCCAAAGAGGAAGTAATGAGATGTTCGAGAACATTGTCTGGGAAAGGCAGAGACCTGGACAGAAACCCACACCCACTTCATGACGTACACCTAAGTAGTATCAGATAGGACCGATCATCACTGCTCAATGCATTGTGCCTTCAGAGATGTCTTTCTGCACACCACTGATTTCATTAGTAGGCATTTTCATTTTTTGGTGGTCTTTCTTTCAGTTAGGACAAATCTGCCCATTTCCCAAAGACTTTTCTCATTGACAAGGTGTTCAATGGTCCAACATTAAATAATGCCAGCTATTTCATTGCCATAGGGCAGTTAGCGTAACAAAGTCTGTTACTCTTAAAGCAAAATAAGCATATTAGGCTACCTATTTCAGTCAATTATGTAAAAGATCCTCCTTAAATAATTTTAATTTTAATTAATCTTAATAATCTTAATTTTCACATTTATCTCTCTCAACTAAATATTTCTAGTCCCATATACCCAATTTTGGGTTTACTTAAAAGGTTCCGTGTTATAATTTTTGGTGCATTAAAATAACATCAAATTGATCAGAAATACAGTGTAGGCATTGTTAATGTTGTAAATGACTATTGTATCTTATAACGTCAGATTATTTTCATGGAATATCTATGTAGGAGTACAGTGCCCCAATATTACCAACCATCAGTTGTTCTAATAGCACGTTGTGTTTGCTAATACAAGTTTTTAAAGGCTATGCGATTATTAGTAAACCCTTTCCAGCTAAAAACTGTTGTGCTTATAAAAACTGGCCATCTTTAGACTAGTTGAGTATCTGGAGCATCAGCAAGTGTGGGTTCAATTACAGGTTTAAAATTGCCAGAAACAAAGAACTTTCTTCTGAAACTCATCACTCTATTTTTGTTCTGAGAAATGAAAGCTATTCCATGCAAGAAATTTCCAAGAAACTGAAGATATCTTGCAACGCCATGTACCACTCCCTTCACAGAACAGCTCAAACTGGTACTAACCAGAATAGAAAGAGAAGTGGAAGACCCCGGTGAACAACTGAACAAGAGGACGTAGATCCTTAACTAGCGGCTTCATTAAATAATAATTGCGAAACACCAGTCTCAACGTCCACAGTGAAAAGACAATTTTAGGATGCTTTTGAAAACCATTATATTTGGTGACGTCAACATTAAATGTTGAGACTGGGAAATGTGATTTTTTTCTTGATAAATAAGTGCCCTCTTTGAATTTGTTGTGTAATGCTAAACAACTAAAACCTGGTGGAACACCTCACAACTAATTAGGTTAATTGGCAACAGGTCAGTAACATGATTAGGTAAAAAACAGCCTTCCAGAAGAAAAGCTGTGTACGGCTTCATCACTCTGTGAAAGACAGCGCAGGCAAATATGCAACAATAACATTTCTCAATGTAAAATTTATAAAAAGATCTAAAATATCAATTAAAGATCCCTTCTTTACAAAAGGGACAATTAATTAAATTCAATTACAAATTAATATTGGATGGCTGTGACCTTCGGGCTCTCAGGTGGCACTGCATTAAAAAACGAACGCAATTCTGTAGAGACAATCATTGCATGGGGTCAGAAACCCTTTTCAAAACCACTGTCTGTGAACACAGTACATCACTGATTCCACAAATGCAATCTCAAATACAATCTATTCGCATTCTCTACCATGCAAATAATTAACCAAATATAAACAAGATCTAGCTACGCTGTTGTGTTTTCTTTGCCCAAGCTCTATTAAGATGGACTAAGGTTAAGTTAAAAACGGGCCTGTGGTCTGACAAATAAACATTTTCAATTATTTTTGGGAATGTATCCATTCGGCATGTATTACAACAGCATGGCTCCATAGTAAAAGAGTCTGGGTGCTAAACTGGCCTGCCGGCAGTCCAGACCTGTCTCCTATTGAAAACATTTGATGCATAATGAAACAAAAAATACAACAAAGAAGAACCTGAACTGTTGATCAGCCGAAATCCTATATCAAGCGAGAATGGAAAATTATTTCATATTCAAAGCATCAGCAATTGGTCTTGTCAGTTCCCAAAGCTTACAGAGTATTGTTTAAAAAAAAGGTCAAGCAACACAGTGGTAAACATACCCGTCCCAACAATGTTCAGTGTAGTTGCGGGATACATTTAAAAATGAGCATGTATTTTCCCAAAACAAAAACATTTCTCTGTTTCAACATTTGATATGTACTTTTTTAAACAATTTTCAATGAAATATAGGGACAAGTTTTTATTTGCATTTTATGCAGCAACTTTTTTGGAAACAGGGTTGTGTGTTCATTGGTGTGCTTTCAAAATTACAAACATTTAAACTAAACAATTTAATAATATATTCCATCCAGCCTGCAGCAGGTAATAAAATATTTTTGAGGGGAAATAAACAATCACTCACTATCCCACATCTGAATCTGGATTTAAATTATTAAGACGTGAAGGTTATGACCTGCAAATCATCTATAACTAACAAACACAACACATGTAGACATGTATTTAATTTTTAAATTCTGATGTTGCCATCAAGGCCAAAACAAATGCCCTCCCCTGGTTTAGGTTAAGGGTTAAGGTTTAGATACATGTTAAGGTTTGGTTTGGGTTAGTATACAGTTATTTCAAATGTTTCTGATTGTCGTTTGATAACTTGTAGAGCATCTAAGAAACGTTATATATTCTCTCATAAATGTCAGTTACATATTCGTAGCGGAGTAAATTATCAACCAGTTTTAACTGTTCTTTAGGATGGAGGTGATAGTTTTGTTTTATGCCTGGCTTTTGTTAGGTGTGATAAAGACACACACACACACACGCAGACTAGTAGACTTTTACACAGCTCAGTTCTTGTTCTGGCAGTGGCAAGCAGAAGGCCCCCAGACACTGTGGTTGGACCCTTTGAAATTCAAAGCAGAGGACTGGCTCTGCTGGCACACTGCTCGCACCTCCCCCAGCCCAGGGCCTCCTCTAAGAGGTGCGAGTGTGGGATTGTGGACCGACAGACAAAGAAACAGGGGGCCGTTACTGTGGGAACTTCCCCAATGCTTCCTCACTCCGTCTCCCCAGCAGGTATGGAGACACACTCGCGTCTGGCCTTCACCCTCAAACTGTCCTCTTTCAGCCTGATATTGATGTGGCCAAGAGGAGGGGGAAGTTCTCCCTTTACAGTGTTGACCTGAGATTGACAGATGTACCTGGAGGAGTACCATCTCAAGGACTACCAAGAACACAGAGGTCATTGTCACTAGGAGAGAACGAGGTTGTATGGTCAGAGGCCAATCCTGGCCTTGTACAGGAAATGACCCCTCACCCTGAAATGTGAGCTATCAGGGGTGGGCTTTAGGGGGAGATGGGCAGAAACATGTAGGATTCACAGAGCCAGCCTCTAGGGGGAGATGGACAGAAAGATGAGGGCTTCACAGAGCCAGCCCCTGGGGGGAGAGATGGACAAAAATACATGGGCTTCACAGAGCCAGCCTCTGGGGGGAGATGGACAGAAAGATGAGGGCTTCACAGAGCCAGCCCCTGGGGGGAGATGGACAGATAGATGTGGGCTTCTCAGAGCCAGCCTCTGGGGGGAGAGGTGGACAGATAGATGTGGGCTTCTCAGAGCCAGCCTCTAGGGGGAGATGGACAGATAGATGTGGGCTTCTCAGAGCCAGCCCCTGGGGGGAGATGGACAGATAGATGTGGGCTTCTCAGAGCCAGCCCCTGGGGGGAGATGGACAGATAGACAGGGTTAGGGGATCAAAGTCCAGAAACAGAAACATTTCAAACTGAAGGGGATTTCACAAGGCTTGCCAGTAGCATGTCTGTTGGTTTTGCGGCCACTGGTTAAAAATACCTGTGTTTGTTCCTGGTTCCTGGGTCTGGGGCAGTATGAGTGAGGTCAGTCCTCCTGACACCACCCTGTTCCTCCCTGGGAAAATTCTCCTCTAATATGCAGATCATTATCAGCACCATCACCAAGCTCTACCGAAACCAGCTTACTTCCACTTCCTTGTTTCCCACACATTGGCTCCTATTGTGCTACTAGATGGAGCTGTCCATCATCAACCCGATCAAGTCGGTCCAATAGTCTGCTTGAGCGGCAGGATGTGATAAGCGCTGAGCAATGCAGAGGGGTCCGACACAATCGCCATTTCTGCACTGCTTGCATGGCTGGTGCGTGGAGACAAATGTTACAAAGCATCGCAACTATTCCCTTATGACAAACACCACAGCTTGTTTGAAAGGCCTGGTGTAAAACGGGTGATCAGATTTGTAGCAGCCAGTATTTGTGGATGGTAAGCAACATCCTCTGCTCATGAGTAGGAAGGAGCACTCTCGAAAAAAATAACGCTATGGCTGAAATATGAATGTATCAAAATTGCGAGATAAATCTCTGAAATTGTGGAAACCATCTGAACACAGGGGCTGAGTTGGGCCAATGGCTTCTGAATGTATTTTCCGATTCTCTTTCAATATGTCAATATGCCAATGTTTTTTTTATTCCATCTGATTTGGATGTATGTCTTTAACAGTATGTGTAATACTTTTTGTCATGTTAGAGGTTGACTTTAACAGCTGTAATGTGTATCATTGAAAATTCACCATCGCTCCACTTCATTTAAAACCAAACAACATGGATTAATAAGACATCTGCCTACAAAAGTGCTATTGTATACCAGTCTCAACAATACAGCTGGTGTCGTCTCAATTTCTTACTAATTGAACCCACTCTCCTTGCCTCCTCAAAACTAATGGGAATGAATGGTCAGAGGGGATGAACAACTGTCTTTCTCCTCCATTGGGTTTCAAGAAGACCAGGTGAAAGGACGAGGGGATTTTATAACTTGTAAATATAAATTTAAGTAAAATGTTTGTTAAGCGAATAAATATGTATCGGATTCTAAATTTAAGAAAAATAATAGGATAGGATAGGAGCGATATATTTTCCTTTTCCCACGTGTTTATTATAGCTACAGCTATGCGGTAGTTTAGAAGAGTTGAATGATTTTACGTGCTGTTGCCATTTGTTTCTCTAGCTTGAGGGTAAATGTAATCACTGTACGTACTAGCCACTGAGCATAACTAATGGTATCCACATTGAACATTCAGTATTAAAAATGTAATTCCTCTGCATCTCTGAAAGGGTACTGCACTCTGGCAAGTTCCTATTATAATGTGGATGGAGAGCAGGTTGGGGCATGAGCATGTGTTAGAGCAGGGCTTCCCAACCAGGGGTTCTAGAACCCCCAGGGGTACTTGGCCTCTCCACAGGGGGTACTTTAGAAGACACACAAGACCACAGGTCTTCAGGGAATCTAACAGCAGTGTAAAAATACTGTAGTTGGTACGTTAACCAAGAAAGGCTGGGAACCGCTGTGCTAGCCGACATGCTGCAGAAGTGGGAGGGATATTTTGACATGGTGAGGAGCTTTGAGGGTGTTTATCTACAGTTCCCCAATTAGATGTTTTGTTAACCTCTCTTTGGCTTGTTGGATGTTCTTGCTTTGTTGCGGTAGAGAGAGTCTGATTGGCACGGGTCATTGTAGCTTTATGATAACTGGTGTGTTCCCAGATTTAAGAGCACTCCCGTGGTATTAACAATTGCAGAAAAACATTTAGGGGAACTTTGTGGCTTCAGAAAATGTGTTTCTACTCTGATTTAAAGCTGTGCTTCTGCCACTGGCAGCAAGGAAACAGAATCATTTGCGTATTGACCTACAGAAGCATTGATTTGCTGTTGCACACAGGTTTGTAAAAGGTTCAAGACTAGCATGTTTTTATAGTCTTTATTCACTACATGTCCTACCTTAAAAACCTCCACACTGTAGATTGCGACAGAATTCTCCCAAATGCTTTAAGTCATCCTGCAACATTCCATGACAGTGTAGAAACGAGCAACTGACCACCTTTATTTAATCGCCAATCAGAAAATGTGACAAAGCTTACAACGTTGTTACTGTGCGTCCGTTTTAGCACGTTATTTCATAATCTTCCAGGTTGTTTTACAGTTCCACTTGAAATTGCCCTTTAAAAGAACCACTCATTACATAGATTATTGCTGCACTCTATTGCTGTGTTTATCTAAGCAATGGTAAAGCTGAAACAACACCTGATGTACCGGGCCGTTACAAGTACAAAGTGTCAGATGTACCAGCACCCCTACACAGACCCTGGAATGGTGGGTAGATCGACCTGCGCTGAGCTCCTTGTGCATCTCTGCACCACTGTGACCGGCCTCGGACGGGCCGATCGTCGTTTCCCAGGGCATGTTTTTGATTACCCGCCACAAATCCACCTTGTCGTCTCCTGCTCTCGTCCGAGGGATCGGGTTGCACCCGCGGATCTTCCGTAAAGGAGACGGGTGGGAGACAGGAGGTGTCCGGGATGGCGTGGGTCTTCAGCCCATCCTCTGCCCCTCATGCCCTCCCCCTCCTTGGGAAGCATCGGTGAGAAGGGTCCTGCTGCCTGCTGGAGCAGGGGGGGGGTGGGACAGGTGTAGAGGAGAGGGGGGTGGGGGCAGGCTTGGGGCAGGTCTGCTAGAGTCATCTGCCCCTAATGCCCACTGTCACGCCGGCTCTCTCCTCGCACCCTTTCCCACGCTGCCGGGGGTCAAAGGGGAGTGCTTCTCCGGATGCGGGGTTCCCAGTCGGAGTCCTGCAACACCACAAAGTGGCCCTCCATGGACAGTCTAACCTTTGCACGGTCTCGGTGCAACGTCTGAAACTCTCTACATTCTACATGACATGTTATGTCAACGGTTGGGGGATTGTTTCTGGTGCCTCCACTTATATGTTTTTCCTGTCCCACAAACCGGTGTACTGTGTCTTGGTGTTTTGGACGGGGACTGACAGGGGCGGCTCGTAACTCAGGAGGGTTAGATAGAGAGCCTTGCTGCTGCTCTGCTCCAGGGGCCTCAGACCAGAGGTCACCGAAATGTTCAGTTGCATCCAACGATTTATGTCCCTTTCTTATGCATTGAAAGAGCATATAGGTTAGGCTGCTTCAAGGGAACTTTGCTTTCTCTGTTGTCCTGCTGTTATCGTTTTGTTCGGGGAGTTTTTGCTCCTATTGTTCTTCCAGGGGGGGTTAAGCGAAGCCTAAAAGAGGAGAGACTTCCATCTGTTCCTCAGGGGAAGGAGCAGAAGTGTTTATTTTCCAGAGAGCCTGAGCTGCGTGACATGAGAAACCTTCAATTAGTCTAAACACACACCTCTAATGTCCGCTTTGATGGATGGCAATGCTAGGAGATATTTTTCCTACAGCCCCGACAGTAGGCCGATCAACAAGCCCATGTTTTGGGGTGATTCATCAACTCAATTCTCTGCTCCGTAATAGCAACTGAAGAAAGGTGAAAACATAGGCTAAAAGCGGAAGATGTACATAAAGACTGGCAACTCACCAGGCAAAGGCCACATGCGAGGATAAGAATCTTAAGCATTTTCTTTTCTAAACCTTTGATGGATTTTTATAAAACAGTTGATAACACCACCAAGATTTGATAAATACATTTTCTCTTTAGCAACCATTTTTGGCCGGTGGATTTATACAAATTCCACACAGACACAATCACAAAGAAAGGTTTCACACAATGGTGGGAAGTGCACAGTCTGTTTCGCTTTCATTCTTTTTCTGTAGATTGTATGTGAGACAAAAACTGTCTGGAAAACCCAGGGATATCAGCTCAAGATAATGCACTCAGGGTGGAGGAGGAGGAGGTGGTGGAGGGGGTAGAGGGGGAAAAGTGCTCCAATAAGGCTTTGCCTCATTGATTTCTCTGCTGATTCCGATTTTTTTTCCATGTTATTTTGTTGTGAATGTTTTGTTGTTGCACCTCCTGTGGCTTCTTTGGCCCCGGCCGCGTCCATATTTACTATCAGCCCGGTCTTTCAGACCTATATTTGTCTTGTTCACTTCCTATTTGTCTTGTCCTTTGACCTGCCAGGCAGCTGAAGGGCAGAGGTTGATTTCAGGCCCTGACCTCTAAGACAGCTTGGATGGAGGGAGAGAGAAGAAATTAGACCCAGCTCGCTGTTGCATACCACCCATTCTGTAGTACCTGAACACTGAGGAGAACGGATGTGAACCTGGAACATTATTATTACATTTCCATTATCACACTGAGCATCAGTCAGTGACATTGTGGTTCTGTAAATGGATTTCTGTGAATGAATATAACAACGGTTCATTTAATAGCAAAATATAATTATTTAAAAAGACAGTGACAAGATGAGAGAATATCTTTCATTAGGTTGGTCTTATGAATGAATGAGAGAATACGTGTGTGTGGGCGCAAGTGTGTGCGTCTGTCTGTGTGTATGTGTGTGTGTGTTTGTGTGTGTGTGTGTGTTTGTGTGTGTTTGTGTGTGTGGCCAGGAAGCATTCAATTTCCTTTTAGAGAATAGAGGCAGAAGAATGATGCGTGCGCCAGAATAGGGTTCACTTCCCTTCCCATGTCAGGGCCTATAAATACATGGAAAACAGGAAGTAAACCAGGCGGGAATAGTGGGCAAACTGAAATCCTAGATACACTTCCTTCACCTCAACACTAACGCCTAACATTCAAAATCAACAGTAATCCTGGACACACATCCTTTACCCTAACGCTAACGCTTAACATTCCAAATCATGCAAAAACATACCGTTACAAGCACACATGTTGACCGTAAGAACCTATCCGGCAATAAGGCTTCCCAACACATTCACGTACAGTCCCAACCCAACCACTTCACCCACAACCAAGGCATGCCAAAACAAACAACACCTCAGCCAAGTGGGCAACGTTCCCAGTAGGGACCAAATTTACGGCACAATCGAACGTGAAAGTAAACTGGTCTGACCTCTGCGCATCTGGGCTCCAGCCCTCTTATCTATTGCAGTAGGCCGCGTCGGAGGTGTGCCTGGCAGGTAACCATTGACTCTTGGACCAGAGGAGCAGGTGGAGTCTCATTCCTGCCGTGCTGCTTGGCGATTAGCACCAAGGTATGGTGGTGCCCCGGATCCAGGGCCCGCAGTTCAGTTTCGTGACCACCAAGGAACCCTCACTCGCTGTTGTTTCTACAGTCGATGTAGTTGTCTGAAGGATGTGCCTTTGTCTGGGGCCATAATTAGTGCATGGGTAAACCTGTGCTCTATCTGTGGTAACGCAGGTTAAGATTAAGCTTTATTGTGGAGCAACTCTCTCCATTGACTATGCTTTTTCACCCCAGACTAGGCTTAATCTGTGTCAGGGAAACTGCGCTAAAATGTTGTCACTATACTGTCACCATACCGACCCAGTTGTAGTTTTGGTTGTCCTTGGCAACTCAGAACCATCCTTTTCACCTTGCTGAAATTTCAGTTGAATACATGATGTAAATCTAATTAGGTTATTATATTAATTGACTTCTAATGTTTGTTTTATTGCTTGCACAATGTGTTTTATGACGATTGCCACAATATTCTGTAGTGGTCCCGATGCATTTCATTTGTGTTAAAGGTGACATTGACTTAAATGGGGAATATTTTGGCACTCATCTTATCGGAAACGTTTAAACTGTCAACGGAAAACAAACTAAATCAAACTGACCAAACGGGTTTGAATAAGGAATACAGTTGCTGTACAAAATGTTTTTGCACTTTCGCTGTTTCAGCTTTAAAGAGCACAGTTCATTATAATGTGTGTAAATTATTTAATTATTAGAATAGAAACACCAGAACAACATACATTTCATACATACATACAAGTCACCCCATCAATCTGATTGACCCACCATATTTAGTTAGTATGAAAACTTTTAGATATTATTTGAATGTTGAAAAGGTTCCAGTTGTTAACATCAAGTATATTTAAACTATATCACCCTGTTTCCAGAGAAGATGGGACTTGGCCTATAATGTAAATGAAAACCAAATTAAATGCATTTAAACCCTATATTCAATAAAACATTCTAAAAAAAATGTTTTTTTTTGTTTCTTGATACTTTTATGCCCACTTTGAATTTAATGTGCTAATTCATTTAAAAAAGATATGTTTTCAACTGCAAACCAAGAAAGTACATGTGTGATACCAAACAATTTTACATTTTGACATTTTCTTTTGCTAATATTTGGACACGACTCTAGACGACAAGTCACATTGGCCTAGGTCATAAAAACATGTTTCTATTCAAAAGCCATAAAGATTCCAGTGAAAAACAGTGAGATTAAGAAATTAAAACCAGAGATTTAAAAAATCATGAAATATATGGTACAGCATTTCTTCTGGTTTAGATCCTGGAAATTCTCCTCACTACAGAGATTGAACCTGTCTGACGTGGATTGAATACGTTCGCCATAATTGCATGTTTGAAGAATGAAAGTGTCATGTGAGCATTGTGTCTCTCAACAAGTGCTCCTTGTGATCTGTCAGGAGCCCCAGCAGAGATGACTGGGCTTGGTGGGGATTCTGTCAGGGTTCTTATCATTGTGCTGCACTCATTGTCATCTCAACGAATGTGTTTTGAACAATCATTCAGACCTATTTCCGATTAATTTGCAAATTTGCGCGAACTCCTCAAAACACATCAAACCGACTTTTATAAATTTCAAGCGCTTCTTACTTTAGAACAAGCTTGCAAATCATCAGTCCCCCGTTTGTAGCATGAAACTGACATGGTAAAAGATGAGTGTGTCTTAAAAAGGGAGGTCCTGATTCGTGTTTCAACTTTCTTCTTACGCTTCCACTTTCCCTGTCACAGGGGATAGTAGCCAGACGGGGTGTAGCCAAAACAGGCAGCAAGAGGAAGAGGGGTCAAGTAAGGAGTGATTCAGTGATGACAGGTGTGTCTTTCATCCATGTGTGTTCTTCACTCCCTTTTTTCTTGTTTCTCTTGTCACTATTCTCTGTCCTTGTTCCTCTGGTATGTCCTTGTCTCGTCTCTCCCTCTGTCATTGTTCCTCTGGTATGTCCTTGTCTCGTCTCTCCCTCTGTCCTTGTTCCTCTGGTATGTCCTTGTCTCGTCTCTCCCTCTTTCATTGTTCCTCTGGTATGTCCTTGTCTCGTCTCTCCCTCTGTCATTGTTCCTCTGGTATGTTCTTGTCTCGTCTCTCCCTCTGTCCTTGTTCCTCTGGTATGTCCTTGTCTCGTCTCTCCCTCTGTCATTGTTCCTCTGGTATGTCCTTGTCTCGTCTCTCCCTCTGTCATTGTTCCTCTGGTATGTCCTTGTCTCGTCTCTCCCTCTGTCATTGTTCCTCTGGTATGTCCTTGTCTCGTCTCTCCCTCTCTCATTGTTCCTCTGGTATGTCCTTGTCTTGTCTCTCCCTCTGTCCTTTTTCCTCTGGTATGTCCTTGTCTCGTCTCTCCCTCTGTCCTTGTTCCTCTGGTATGTCCTTGTCTCGTCTCGTCCTCTCCCGTTTACCCTTTTTCCCTATTACCCAACAGTTCAAATGTTGAACAGTTTCATCTTCTAAAACCACATTTTGGTTCACTTTAATTAACATTCTTGTCTATTTAGGAAGTATCCGCACAATATTAATTGTCTTCAATGATTTTCAGTAAAAACTTTTTGCGGTGAGGGGGCATGCAGACCAAGTTCTCTTAAACAAATCATTTATTCTGCTCTTTTGTGGAGTTCAAATAGTTCTATCAGTTTTGTTCAAGTCCTCTAAACCAAGGCTATTCAAATCTTGAGCCTACTGGTTTACTTTTTTACCTCATCGTCAATTTCCCTCACCTGGTGTCTAATGTCTAAATATGTCCCTGATTAGGGGGTTGGGGAGGGGGTGAAGGTAAGTTAGTTATCTTCAAAATCAAGATTTGAGATGCATTCCCAAAAATCCCCAATGGTTGAAACGCACTCCCTAAACCATGACAGTGCTTCACAGAAGGCTGCTGAGTACAGATTAATGTACTTCTAGCACTTCTTCTGACATACTGGAATCTTTGTGAACCAAAAACATCAGATTTGAACTCAATGCTCCATGAGATTCTCTGTCTCTGCTTGTCTATTCATGACTTATTGTCTTGTTGGTATTGCATCTTTTATGCATGGTGTCTTTTTGCCAGATTGTTCTCTTAGCTGCAGCACGCACTACAATATTTATTTTAAGAAGTCCTTCCACAATAAATGTGTGTACTTGGGTGGCAGATTACTCTGCAAGATTCGAAGCAAGCACTTCACAGGATTTCCTCCTGTTGACCTAAACAATCTGATTCATCCGTCTTCGCTAAGCAACCAAATCATGATTTCTATCATGTTTTCTGTCTTAATAGAAATGTTTTTGTGTACTGGTGAGGCAGCCATTTCACATGCTGTACACTTGAATCTTTGATGTACTGACAACTTACTTGACCACAATGTGCATCATCTCCTAGCAGGACGCAGTCATTTAACTACATTTCCAGAACACTTGCTGACCAAGGAAACTAGGGAACCAGACTCTTAAGCAAGATTAACTGCCTACTTCGGTAGTCCACGTCTTACATCTCTGAAATGTCCTGTTTAAATGTTTCTACTTTCCATAGGGGTACTGATTTATGGGCCTAAATAGGCAATGTATGTTTTTTAATGGCTTAATTAAGAACAAAACTCCCAAGCCATAACAAAGAAGCGTTGCAAGTAAGTGGATCATCGGTCTGCCAGGTCCTTTATAAAGGGTATCATTTTCCAACCCATGCCCACCCTCAGAGGTACCAGGGGTAAAGCACAGTGGGTCTATTAACCGTGAATGACCTCAGGGAAGTGAGCTCTGTTTGGAAATAGAGGTCACGAACTGACAGTTAAATATTTCAGGACAAATCCCAAAGATATACAGCAGGTCTCATCTGAAAGTTTAGAAAGTCAACAGTCATTCGTCAACCAATTTCTTCCCTCCATTGTCTGCAAAAAAACGGACAAAAAGGGCATTGTTCATTAAGTGCCACAGCGACAACTCTCAATTTGTAAATATGCACAGGTCACAAGCTCTCAACTTTTTTATGAAGCAAAAGTCCTGCAATTATTGCTATCATTTTAAACCAGAGTGTATCATGTCACCTGAGGATGTCTTGCTGGTGAAAGTGGGCTGAAGTAAGAGTGAAATAAACAATATGTGTTGCTATAATGACCTGGTGGGCGATTGTCCTGTCCGGCACTCTGAGCAGAAGACTGCGTCTAAACGTCTCTCCTCATTACACTATGGCAGCAATAAAACAGGAAGCGCTTTGGATGGATAGTAGCTCTTCCTGTTGTTATGTGGAAGAGGACTCGGGTAAAATACATAAGAGGAAGCCACAATACAAATTAAGTAAATGTTGCGGTTTTAACAGAACACAAACACCCCCCAACACCCCACAGACAATCTAAACAATGATCAAGACTAGACAGACAAGACATGGAAACTGAAATGATTTTTTGGGGCTATTTTCTTGCTTTGCATTGAACTTCCAACCCATTTCCACCACCCAACCCATTTCCCCCACCCACCCATTTCCCCCCACAAATCTGCAACTCACTGTTAGGCAAGGATACCTGGTCTTCAAGTTCTGCACAGGAACACCAAATAAAACGTCACACGCACGGACACACTTGATTGGAATGACCAGGAGTATCAACAACACCCCCCCCCCCCACCATTCCAAAGAATAACACAAACAACAGGGAAATGGGGAATCACACAGAGGCGGCTGTGTGCTTTTATTTGAGGAGACGGCTTTCGACAAGTAGCACCAGAAATCAGATGGCACAGTGTGCAATCAGCCACAGGAAACGGAGGGAAGGCCACCGTTGAGGGGTACAGGCCCGCCCCCTCTCCGCAGTCTCCCCGCGGCTCGCAGGGATAAACAGGATGCTGCCCTGTGTCTTCAGCTGTGCGCCTCAGCCACTCCCTGCACTGTGTACACAACCACATCCTGTTTTGAACCAGCCCGTATCGTTTCAGACGACCACCACTGGCCCGCCGGGTCACTTGGAATCGGTCCGTTGGCCCTCATTCGCTCTCAGCTCTCCGGGTGACGTCGCAGTTACTCCACAGCAGTTTAAAGTCTCATCCGTGCAACCTGCCCTCTCCGGAGAGGGATGGGGTGGGGGTGGGGTAGTGGGGCCCAAGCGGGGTGTGGTGGCAGGACGCTTGATCAGACAAAGCTAGGTGAACAGCAGGTAGGCCTGGGGGGGTTAAAGTCTCTCCACTCACCTGCTGTCAGCTCACAGAGGTCTGGACACGTGGCACTTGGAACTGATTAACCACACTGGTGATATGTGTGGCAACAATAAAGCCTCAGTTGTGCTCGGAAAAAGACGGAGTACAGGTCATTCTTCAGCATGTTGGCAGTTGGCTTTGTGAAGGCCTGTCTTCTCTTCATAATAAATGAAGGTCATCTGCATTGACAACTCAGGAGTGGTTCCTTCCCCACAAAAGCAGTTCGAGGACGAGGCTGTGCTTTTACACAATCAGCTTGATTTTTGTTTTGCTTCTGTGTGCAAAGTGCGATAAAAAGGGCCACACGTCCTTTTGCAAGAGCCTACCACCCATGACACACTAACACACGATCGAATACACACTCAGACACACCTCCACGTGCACTCACAGCAATTCAGAGCTGGCATCACCGTGTCCAACGAGCTTAGCAGCAGGTGCTACACATCTTCACCAACACTTTTAGCACCAATGAAGAGGAGATTTATTCGGACTGGTCAAGCTGAGCAGCTGCCGGAAGAGGACGTATAGGATTGGTGTTGTGATGAATAGAGGCTGAGAGCTGGAGACCAATAAAGGTTCACTGACGCTTGTTCCCATTTGATTGTTTTAGATCATTGACTTTCTGATAAGCAGCACTGACAACATGGATGAGCGTGGCTGAGCAGGGTCTCTGGCTTGGCATGAACTATATTACGCTGAACATCTGGTTTTGGATGCTTGGGCCGTCACACAGAGGCTGCTTTGATCTCAAGGAAGACCAACGGGATTGACTGGGACGTGAGGTCGGATCCACTTGCTCCCCTGGGGCCGTACCAGGGGCCCGGCCCACATCGCAGTGAGATCCCTCTCCTTTCGACCCCATTTTATTCTGAAAGAGGGGGCGACAGCACCGGACCCCCTATCGATTTCCGACCCTCGTCATGCTATTGTTCCGGTAACATTGCGGAATACACGGTAACCGACGGCAGAAATGTGATTCTGCTTGTGTGCCGCAGATCTGCTTGCCTTTCACAGCTGGAGCGATGCAGAGAATGCAGATCTTTTCATATATGCTTCTCCTTTAATTTAGTTCGCACAGCACAGGGTCTCCAGAAAGCAGGGGGAAAGTGATGGGAGAATTAGCATGTATATATGAGCATCAGCGAGACGGATTAGAGCTGCTCTTCTGAGCCAGTTAATGTGTGCCGCAGGAATTTAGCCCCAGGCTTAACAAAAATCACCGTGCAGGAGTGAGGCTGGCCTATTAATCCCTGGATGATGCATCACTAAACAGCAGCCCTTTCTCTAAGGCCAACTTTGCTGCTATCTAGGTTTCAGGGCTGGTTAAGGAAGCTCATCTACTTACTATGAACATGAAGCAAGCAGCCCAAATCCCAAAACCTGTCAGTGTAAGACAATACAAAATGATAGATTTTCAGGTTTATTTATGAAAATATATATTTTTTACTTAGACATACAATTCTCCTCATAAATACAAATTATGTACAGAAAAATTAAATAAAAAGAATATCTTATGGTTATGTACACATTGCATTGTTAAATTAAAGAGGACAGTGATAAAAAATATAAAATATCTATTTGGTTTCAAGTGAAAAAGAACGAAAAGAAATCCTAATTTTGGAGGCCTTCACTGTAAAAAAACAACGTTTTGTCAGGATTAATTATATTTTTCAATTAGGGAAGCAGTCATGTATGATAAGCATAATTCAAGTCAAGGGAATGTCAAAAAAAGCATTGAAAGGCATTGATACATTTTAACTGTACAAATGTACTATGACTTACAACTGGCTAAAAGTAGAGTTGCTTTATACTCTGAAATAGATTTTTTTAAAGTGTACATAAAAAAAAACAAGAACACAATACACATTTGTAGTGTGTATGATCAGTACCATTTATCAGAGCATAATTTAAAGATCAGGCACTTGATAAGATTGAAGTTCATTAGAACATTATAATTCTCTGAAAGATAGGGCACATTGGTGATTTATAGCCGTAGGCAAGATGAGTCCCATACAGGGTCCAGAGAGCCTGTGTGATATGACATTGCCCAATTCAAACTCAGATATCAATTTTGGCAAACCTCAGTTCTTCGATAGCTTCAAAACTGGATCCTGCGTTAAATAACAAATGTCCAATCCAAAGGTGTCACCAAAATGTCTTTGCTGTTACTTTTGATTATCAAGATGATTGCAGTGACAGCGTACTGGCGGATTGCGAAAAAGGCCCCTTTAGATTATTTGAGATGTTGTTTTCTTTTCAATAAGGCATCAAAAGGTCGAAAAGGTCCAGCCTCTTTGTTTGATTGGGGAATCCTTAGGGAGGGAGGTTTTCTTTTGATTAATTCTTAACACAAAACTGATAGATTTTAAATAAAATAAAAAAAAGTAGTGCAAATGATGCCGGAGCATTCTTCAACCCTCCAATCCCCGCTTTTCGCATATTGTGTCCAAACACTGATAATATCCAGGAGAAGTTAATTTTTAATGAGCAGCATCAATAAATATTAAATAATATAATATATTTAGATATAATATATCCTCTTTAGTTCTTTGAAAAGTCTTTGAACAATTGTAAACATGTTCAGGCAAAGCCCTTGTAGGTCACAGTATTCCATGTCGGGATACTGTACTTAAACCTAAGAAGAAAAAGAAAATAGAAGATTAGCAAAAACCAATCATTACAAATTGCTATGACACAATGTATTTACTGAACACTTAATTATAACCCGTTTGAATGATAAAAGCTACACACCTGAGTAGCAAAGACATGTTGTTCATTTTGCTGTTCCGTCTGGATGATGAAGACGGGCTGGTACAAGTTGTCTTTCGGAAAGCCCATTGGTGGACCAAGTCTGCTGCCGTCAGACATGTTTCTGTTAAAAACGTCACAATAACACAGACATTCCATTAGAGACAACTAAAGAGGTCGAAGGTTTCGAGAGAATATGAAGCCCAAGCATAACATGTGGAGGATCGAGTCATAACGTGTCTGCCTATGTAAACTCCTTGTACAAAGACTCTGCTGGGAAACAGGGGTACTGGTGATAACTCTGCGCCCGCTTCGCTGAGTTTGGCGAGGCCTACTTACAGGTCAAATTTGTTGTTGGCGTGACGCTCCTCCACCGTGACCAAGTTGTAGTCGGCGATCTTCTGCTTGTATACCGCCTTATCGGCGTGCTTGTCCTCGAGGGATGAGGTCAGCGCCGCGTCCTTATTGGAGACCTTGTAATGGCTGCCGGGGATGAGGAAGGCCTCCTTCTCCCGGAAGCCGAGCGTCGCCGCGGAACCCACGTCGGCCCGGTTGTTGACCGTCTCCAGGTCGTTGCGGACCGACCCGGACAGCGCTTTCCGGTCGTGCCTCATCCGGCGCAGGGCCACGATGGCCGCGCACACCGCCAGGGTCAGGGTGACCAGGGCCAGGGCGATGGTCGCGGCCAGGGCCAGGGTGAAGCCGCTCTGGGGGGCTTTGGGCACCGGCGTGGTCCGGAGGCTGAACTCGCACCGGGGGCCCATGAACCCGCCCGGGCACTGGCACACGGGCCCGGAGAAGTGGGTGTAGCAGGTGCCCCCGTTCAGGCAGGGGAAGACGGAGCAGGCGTCGGCGCGGACGCCACAGGTCTTGCCGGTGTAGCCCAGGGTGCAGGTGCAGGTGAAGCCGTTGACGCCGTCCACGCACGTGCCGGCGTTGCCGCAGGGGTTCCGGGCACAGTCGTCCACGTTGACCTGGCAGCGCGGACCACTGAAGCCCGGGCGACAGCGGCACGTCAGGCCGCCTGCAACGTGATCACGACACTGGCCGTCTGTTAGAGACACGGTCAAAGAGGGTTAAAACCACTACACACTAACCCACGTGGGGACACAACGCTATTCATGGGAGGGTGTGGGGGGGGGGGCGGAGGAGTTAACATTGATTGTTGCCTTGTCAACGTCGAGGCACAGGCTATTTTTACATTTCCCCTGACAACCATAAGTTCCGCTTGTGTGGGACGGCCTGGAGGCTGGCGGCACACTAAACATGTTTATGAAACCTGTAATGCAGACAGATGTACTACAAAGCAGGAGCAGTAGGTTAACATGGCTCGATTGACTCAATACTTTTCCGTTTCGATCATGAAAAAGAGCTGTCATGTCTTGCTTAGCAGTGGGACTAGCGAAGATCCACCCCATTGTACCTGCCTGGCGCACATGGAAGACAGACCATCTACAAAGCATTGGTTAACTGGTCACTGAATTCGTATTTAGCAACCCACTCAGCAGTCGGCCCAACAGTAGGGCCTTTTCACTCTTGTCAGGCAGTGCTTGTATGTGAACAATTGCTCGCAAAAGATCTTGCCAGTTAAAATAAGTTAAATACCTAAAATAGAAATATTTACACTTTAAGGGATAGATTGGGATTATTGGAATTAAGATCTTTATCTAATATCCAAATCGGTCTGATAATTTTTTGGGGCGTACCATTAGTACATCTCATAATCCATTATTAAGTATGTTAAAAGAATTAATATGCTAACTGTTTTCAAAGACTTTCAGTCACTGCACTAAAGCATGTTAACATTTGCGTCAACACTAGTTGCAGACCTCATTTAAATTCAACACCAAGACATTAAAAAGTGTCAAAAAATTTGCTCTTGGATAAAGGACCTAATGATCAAAATACTGTACATGCCCTGCTTGTTGGAAAGCCCATTGCAAACCGTTGGGTAGTGTTTGGTCATGACTCGGTCTGGAGGCAGCCCTGTCCCGTAGATCTATACTCAAGCAGAGCTGCCTCCAGAGATTCATGACAAACTTTACTCACATAATAACCTACTGTCAGTCGCTCTGAATAGAAGCGTCTTCTAAATAAGGGTTAAAATGTCCAGTTTCTGCTTGACAAAGCGAGAGCACAGGGTCCATTTCAAAACACAAGCTAGGTTATATTGGCTATGAGAAACCGCTTTCCAAAACAAACACGATAGCCACTGCCAAAGAATCTGTTTGTGCTGTTGAACTTTGCTGCAGATGCAGAGATACAGTCCCCTCAGCCAGGGACCGTAAACGAGGGGGGGCGGGGTTTACCGTTAGCACAGGGGCTGTTACTGCAGCGGTCGATCTTCTTCTCGCAGTTGGAGCCCGTGTAGCCCGCCGGACAGCGGCAGGAGTAGCCGCCGGTCGCCCTCTCCGTGCAGGTGCCGCCGTTGAAGCACGGCCCGTCCGCACAGGTCATGGCACTGATCTCGCAGTTCTTTCCGTAGAAGCCTTGGGGGCAGGTGCAGGTGTAGTCATTCTCCTGATCCTGGAAACGTGGTTTGGACGCGTTTTATTTTCATCGCTGAGCATGCGTGCAATTTAATCACATGGGGGGGGATCGTGCTTCTTTTAGCACCGGGAAAAAAAAATATTGTAAATTGCAATCGGCGACCCGAACAAACACACACATGCGCCCGCGTTCGCGAGGAAGAAGCCAACTTCACCAAGAGGCACACAAAACTGCAGTTATGATGGGGAAGAAGGACTTACATTGCAACTTCCTCCATTCTTGCAGGGGTTGCTGTCACACTCGTTGGTCTCGATCTCGCAGTTGTTTCCGCTGAAACCTGACCGGCAGGTACAGGTGTAGCTGCCCTGGCCTGTGTTGGTGCAGGGGGCATCGTTCATGCAGGGCTTGTGGTTGGTGCAGTAGTTGAGGTCCTGGTTGCAAAACAGCCCCCCCCAACCTTCCTTACAGTTGCACTGCCACGGGTCCCCGCAGGTGCCATGCAAGCAACCAGGGTAGCGGGTGCACTCGTCACAGAGGGGCCCCTGCCACCCCATGCGGCACTTGCACTCGCCAGGAGCGTCACAATCGCCGTGCTTCTCAATGCAGCCAGACAAGCAGATGGCTGCGGAGATAGAGAGGGAGAAAGGGGGTAAATTAGAATGAGTGTGCCCCAGTTCGCATCACAAAACAACCCCCCTTTTCTGGGCTCAGACACATCAAGTATTTGTTAAGTACTAAACTAAGCAGCTGGTACGCACACAAAAGGAACACATGCCGTCTTTTTTTCACGCACGGGAGCGCACATTAAGTTCCAACGCGTGTCCCTGTTAAACCATACACCCAGCACTCATTGTTGGCATGAACAAAAGAGGCCAACAAACTCAATACTTGATTCGACAGAAGCCTATTTTTTCTATTCAGAAGATAACGTTGATCTTTCAGAATATACCACATCAAGGCGCGAAAGTACAGGCATCGCGCAAATCAGTGGCGCAAAACGGAGTCTCAGATTACAAAAACAATCACGTGCGGCTTGCTACGTTTTACTATGAATTTCAGCTGTATGTTTTACAAAAAAAAGGAAGAATTATCATTGAAAACAATCACCAAGACTGGTTGTTGAAAATTCGACACTTACGTTCTGTGCAGTATTCCCCCTTCCAACCTGACATGCACATCCGGCTGCCGGCCGCATCACATGTATAGTGTCCGAAAGTGTCGTCACGCGGACGGCAGTAGTCTGAGCAGCTGTCTCCGTGGTAGTACTCATCGCAGACGACGTGGTAGGAAAAACGAAGTTCACTTTGCTCTCCAAAGTGCTCATCCTGTGACCAATCCTCGCCAATGGCTAGTCTTCTACGAGTGGCCAAACGGCTGATCAAGTTATTCTGGTTTTCTATTTTTTTGTTATTGAAAAGAGAGAAAATAAGCAAATCGGTTAAAAAAAACACGTCGTCCCGTAGCAACTAAGCTTCAGAAAATATAGCGTCTAATAAATAATGACCTCCAATTTTGTTAATACAAAAAACATGTTTTTTTGAAAGTCTTGTGTTAGATAAGAACTTAAAAGAAAGCTCCGAAGCCCCTTTCCGCCCTCTAGAGGGTGAATGTCAACGCTCCCTACCTGTGGACTGGCCGTCGGAGGACTCTGCGTTCCAGGCTTCTATTATGAGTGAGAACATACCCTACAATGCACACACGGAAAAAAATAAAACTTGGTCAAAAAACTGTAAAATCTTAAAATAATAACTGGAAATTAATTGTAAAAACACCAGCCGATATATAGAATTAGCTTTAGGGCTTTAAGTAATAGGCCAATACAGTAGGCTACTCACCGGCCACTTGAAATAGAAAGGCACTCTGATAGGTGCGCTACTGGAGATGGAGCTCTCGTCCGCACTGAAAATGTCGGTGAGCCCTTTGCCGTAGGTGCACGGTGGCTCAGGGGAGATTACATCTTGGGAATGTTTAAGGCAGACTCGGAAAAAAATCTGACAGTCACTAGACCGTTTACAGACACTGCGTGTGCTGCTGAACTTGTGTACTTTCAACTCAAACACACCGGACGACTCGACCTACAGGAAAGAATAAGTCATGTAAATGCACTATCGATGCGTGAAAGGCGCATTTTCTCAAGTAACCAAAGGCGACGCATATCTCTATTATTGTTGTTTGTGTACTTACCAAGTATGTTGATATCAACGCGAGAACACACGTTAATAAGTAATTAGCCATTCTAGGGGATCTTTCTTCGTCTGCTATGAAAGTGTGGCAGACAGCGCCAGATATCCAATATAGAAAAAAATCAAGAATGAAATGTAAAAATACAGTGCACTTCTTCAATATTTGTTGTCAAATACTTCATAGAGCTCACAAAGTAAATACAATCCTTTCGCTCCGTGGAGGAGTTGCACTCCGGACTTGTACGTTTAGTTTCGTTGAGCGTGTGCCAAGCGGTTTTATACCTCCTTCAGCATCTGAGGAAGGAGGGCGCGGGAGGGGGAGTGTCGAAGGGCTCTGCAGTTTGTTAGCTGTTTACGACGCGCTTTGATTCGAAACCACCAAATTGCATAGGGTAATATAACGAAACGCAAACCATTACTTTTTAAGGCACTCAGTCAAATAGGTATACGAACTTGTTAATAAATAACTGATGATGTTGGCCTTATACATCTTGAAAGAACCACGCATCTTGACTGAGAAGAGTACACGAACTTCTGCGAGCGAATCAAAAACCCATTTGGATCTACTGTGATTAAGCATACACGTTAAAACACACTGAATAATATGACCGAAAATGCAACACTGAAAATGTTTCTTTAACGGGAAAACTCTTCTGTTTGTAATATATATGCACATAACTTGTAGTCAAATCTCAAAATGTATTTGTGTATGCTAATCCCAGGGGAGTTTGCCTTACTTCAAATAAATTAGTGATTCGTTTTTCCTGTTTTTGTTTTAATCAGCTTGTCGCGTGCCACCCTATTATTGGACGTTTTCGTCCATTTCACCTAGACGGGCGGACAACCACGGCGTACTGGGAAGGAGAGGAGGGAGGGGGCAGCGCGCACACTGCTTTAATTCAGCAGCAGACTTGTAATTGTTCTGACGCGTGTGAGTCGTTAAAACGGCGGACTTCGGGGAAAGATCTTTTATTGTGCCATCGAAAGATTCGGGCGGGTCTTTTGTTGTCTAGGTCCATGGCTGCGCGGGTCTTGAGAGGGTGGAAGGAGGGACGATGGGGCACTGGACATTTCAGATAATTGCTTTTGTACAAGGAAAAAACGGGGGGCTTCACGACTCCAGCTGTATGATAATCAGCGGCACCTGACTATGAAATTCTCCACCTCCTCTATCTACAAGCCAGTGGTTCTCAAACCTCTCCTCCGGGGACCCACATCCGTTCGGTTTATTTGAAAGAGTTCAGAGGTAGAACACCTGATTTAACTGGTCAACAAGCCCTTGGTTAGTGGATCAGATTCAGGCTAATTCGGGTCTACAACAAAATAGTGAAACGTCCAGCGTCCTTGAGGAGACATTTTAGAACCGCTGGAATATGTAATACACATGACTTCCTTCTATGTCAGTGCACGTGTATGAATATCATAAACGTTTGAATGGACATGTTAGTGGGTAGCCCATCCAACATCACCGTACAGCTAATGAAATGCAATTCAACCCTATTTCATTCTGATGGTGATGCAGAAAAGCCTACAAAAGCGCAGCCGTGGATCATGAACCTATCCATTCCACGACAAATATATACCCCGAGGCAAATGTAATGCATATGCGCGTGCACGCCCGCAGTAGTAAATTATATTTGCGGCAATAATTAGCAAATGTGAATGTGCCATGCAATTAATACCGCTGTCTCTTAACAACTTTGCCTGCACATAGCAAGTATATATATGTGTAATACCGTTTTGAGTGTATGTCTGTAATGCTGATGGCCATCGAGTGACTTATAGTCATGTGGAGTAGGTCCACAATTTAGTAGTCTGTGATCAAATGAAAAATGACCCAATACACAGTCTTTCTTATCATTCAAGCCTCAGAAAACAGGCTATATTGTCGCAAAAATTGAATTGTTTAATTTGGAGATAATTCGTCGATGAATAACTGAATAACAATAAATCCTCTAAATACTATTATGATCACGACGACATAATAGCCTACAGAGTGATGTTTAATAGGGCGTGTGGGTGTGTCAGTAGACTGCGCGTGCTTGCTGTTGCGGGGTCTACGGGGACAATAGGCAGCTTTACAAACTGTTGCTCATCTTTGGCGCTCGTCTATTGTAATTCTAATGAGGGCAGCGCGTGCCTCCGCTGGCCCTGACTTTACCCCAGGCACGCTTCTGTAAAAAAAACGCGTCGAAGAAAGAGGGTACAGATGAACATCTATTGTTATTATTTTTTGTTGGATAATTATCCAGACAGGGTGCTTTCGCGGCTTGAGTTCCAAACCCGGACAAAGGACTGTATATATAAATATGAGCTGTTCTCTGTAAACAATACAAGTTGCCATCATGCATATCCACAACCGGACTGATTACATAATTTCTATTATTTTCCTTGTACAAAACAACAATGCGAGTTGTGTGGATTTAATAGGACAGCATGTTGTGCTATGACACTTTTGATAGGATATGAATGCCTGAGTGACCTTTTTATTAGGTCCTTGGCCTTAAAGCTTTAGGTCCTATAGGATCCGATCTACTACATTTAAGTACGTTATTGCAGATTATTGACAGAAAGGGGCATACACTATGTAGCCTAACATTTAATGCATATTGTGTTTTGGGTATTTTATGAAAGAAACAAGTGAAGACACATTTTTGGCACAATGCTTAACTCCCATTGCATTTGTCAGATAGGTTGTCATGTGCGTGTAGAAAGCGTGGCATTATGTTAATGTTTGAGGTATTACTGTGGTTAGGGATAGGCATAAAAGAGAGGAATTCGCAAGAGGAAAAAAGGGCCAAACAAATCGATGACCAGATGGTACGATCGAATATGCGCATATTGTAATATAGCTGTGTTTGAAGAGGCAGATATTTGACAGGAATTGGCACAGCACGCGTTTAACAATTGTTTAGCATACCTATAGGCTATTGTTAATGGAAATTGCTCGTGAGTAATTATCTTTTCAAAGTAATAATATTTGGTTGATTTTCATTAATTTATCATTTTGTAATTTCATTAGTAATTTAAGACGCTCTCGTCCAGTAACATTTACTGGAGAAAGTGCTTTGCTTAAGATCACAATTGCCAGCACTCTTGAGAACCAAGAACTATCGGCCGCGGTCAATATTAAAACATAACAAACGGAAGGCTAGTTTTTAATTTATGTTGGAACTGTTTAATTGGACAAATGTTTAAGTATTTTTTTTACTTCGCACTCAACTCTTCCCACGTGCCCCATGTCCAAATGGTGTAGGGCTCCTCGCCTTGGTCGTGGTGCGGCGTGTGTCTGTATGTTGGTGCTAAAACTGGGAGGGGAAAATTGGGAACAACCTGGAGCAGCGGAAAGACGCGATGCGAGAACATTTGTAGAGGTGTTACTCGGTGGCAGAAGGCACAGGGCGCCAATAATTGTGAATTCGCGCATTCTGCTCAGGTGTCAAGTGCCACACCACGAGCCTGGGGCTAGACTGATTCCCAAGCATTTTGCCTCGTGCCTTTTCATTTATAGCAGTTAAAGGTGACAGACTTTGTCAGTAGAGTTTGGTCGCACCTTTACAAAGGGGCAGATTTTGCCTCTACAAATGAAATTGCACGTTGCCTTTTGCGGACCACATGGATACAAATTTGGCTTAAGAACAAACGTGCGCTAGAACAAACGTGTTGGACTAGCTTTTGATTTCCAAGGGCTGGCACGTTGTTTATATTTACCAATGTATAATGGTAACTTCAACACCAGGAACAAAAAACACGAGGGACCGTTTAGCATGCTTGGCTTAGGCTACTGAGGCTATATAATACAAAATGCAGGCTGTCAATCAAATCCGAAAGTTTTTAGTGACTGCAGTTACCCATGCTTTGTAGCTTAGTGATCCCATCACTTAACAAAGCACATATTAGATCGCATTTGCAGATGAAGGCATGAAGCCTACTTTTCCAACAGTCTAATGAGGTACAGTTTTAAATTAAATAAATATCGACACAAATCTACACGAATTATGACCTACATTAAATCTATTGCTAAAAGATAGTTTTTTTGCTTTGAATAAAATTGCTCAAACTAAGGAGCGTTATCTGTGGTGCTAGGCTTGGCATTCGTTGACTGCAGAATGGGGTATTTTATTTTAAGACCTCCAGTGTCGTTTCCTTCCAAACCAGCTGGTAGATGCTGATGCTGCAGCAATTATTGGGTTTATGTTGGACATGCAAATTGAATACAGAATTATAAAAAAAGGCTTTTAAAAAAATGTATGATTAATTAAAAATAAAATGGATTGAACCGGATTCATACCTCCAACCAAACTTGACTAAATTCTTGGCACGTGCGCGTCTGTCCAGGGATGGTGGTAAAACTGTGAAGCCTCGTCACCTGACAATTTGCAGGCATTTGTGAATTGCTCGACTACATATGCCCCCTTCACACCTTTCTCTCAAACGGTGGTATTAACATCTAGTAGCTATCCAAATTGGCAACAAAAAGTGTATCCAAACGAAGTGATTCAATTGCTAAGCGATTTCCTTTCTCGATTTCCTCAGATAATGGCTCCACGCACCATTAGGTTTCCACGTGTTTGGGTAAAATAATATAGTGTCTTAAAGGCCTCCCACCCCATTTTCTGAAACAAAAAATATAAAAAATCCTCCCTTAAACATCATTATCAATTATTTATAAAAAGGATAATATAAACACACTAAACGCCCACCATAAACAGAGGCTACATAAGAGGAGGATAAAATGATGACCCTAATCGGCTATTGTAAATATTTCTGCCGAGATCAAGGGTTCTTGTCCTAGACATTTCCTAATTAATGTTGTTAGGAGTTAATCATTAGGGAACGTTTTTGCCGCGGTATTTGTCTTTGCCAAAGTACTAATCCAGGTACACTGGCTTGGCACGTGCTGTTGAATCTGCTATACCTCCCAGAGACAATCCCACCATCAACTGTAATACACAGCTCAAAACAATTAAGGGAACACGTAATCATCAATGTATACCACCAAGTAAATTAAACCTTAGGGATATCAATCTGTCCTGTTAGGAAGAACAAGCCTTTGTGAATCAGTGTCACCTGTTTTGGTTCAAATTAAAGTGCCAACTGGAGTGGCAACAGCAAGACAACCCCAAAAAAGGGAATAGGTTTGCAGGTGATGGCCACAGAATTGCTCTCTTTGTATCCTTCTTGACCGATTCTTCCCTAGTTTTGCATTTTTCTAGCGTCCTCATCAGTACTGGTAGCATGAGGCGATACCTGCAGCGCATTTAGGTTGAACAGGTAGTCCAGCAACACCAGGGTGACACATCCTGGGAGAAGATGTCTCCCAGTACAGTCTCAAGAGCATGGAGGAGATACCAGGAGACGGGAAGAGCTGGACAGGGCCTTAGAAGGGCATCATTGGAGCAGCAGGGCCAGTATCTGCTTATTTGAGCAAGGAGGACCTTAACCCATACTATTAGAGGTGGTGCTGCGAGAACAAAATCTTATTTACTGAATGGAAACATACTGTATGGCCTTATTTCCATCCCCAACTTAGACATTAGATACAATTTCAACATTTTATTATATGAAAGGAAACTTTAATTTTGTTCTAAATAAGTGGAGTTAGCTGTCTAATAACGACACCGTGCTTTAATTATGTAAAGAGTGTATTGCATTCTAGATTTGGTAATTATCAACTGACCAACAGGGATATTACATAACCCTAAATGTTCCATATTTTCTCTACACTAAAAGTGTTGGGATTTGAAACAGAACTATTACTACGTCATATGAAGCAAGCACTTAAGATTTGTCACTGCACTCATTTATTTGTTGAACCTCAGTATCCACCCATCGATCCCATCCTGTTCTCCATTTTCATTTGTTTCACGTCACTCCCACTCCAGCAGGTTTTGAGGACCATTCGTCACTTCACTAATCATGCTTGGTAAGATTATTTAAAACATAATTATCATTGTCACTAAATTGTATTTATGAATGATTAATAATAATCCAAACTAAATATTTAATACAAAGTATAGTTACTAAGGCTTGCTTTAGCATAGAAAAAAAAACGATGTTTCGGTTGTTTAATTGATACAGCAAACTTCATATACTGCTCTAGAAAATTAAGGTAAACCCAAGTCACACATTGGGTCTCGATGAACAAAATATATTAATGGTTGCCCTAACTGTAACAGAACTAGGAGCTAATAGCTACATTGCCTGTCGATAACCTTGACAGCACCGCCAGTTTTCTACTGAGCCAGAAGTCCGGGAAGAAAGTGTGGCGGAAGACTTCGGCCCTAAACCCCCATGTGGTCTCCTTCATTAGACACTTCATACATTATTGAAAGCCGAAACAACTAGATCCATGTAAGATCTCATCCGTGTCTCCAGTCTGGGTCTAGTCAATGAGCTAGAAATTATAGTAGAGGAATGGACCACTAGTGATGTTCTCCCCTGTCACACCGCATACCAAAAAACTTGACATAAATAAGGAGTTTGAAAGAAATTTTCTCTGAAGTGAATTTCTTCACAGTATATAATTAATATGCATTGTGTTTTAAATTGACATCCATTAATAAAACTAAAATACAGTAATCAATAATGACAGTAGTTAACAGTAGGATACGACTACAGTATTGTTTAAATGTAGAATAAAAAAACAGATAGTTCCCAATATTATTTGGATAAAAGTTTGACATTGTCATCAATATGCAGTTAATTAATACATTACCCTCATAGTAATTGCTTGCTAAATCCAACCATAAGAATACATTACCCTCATAGTAATTGCTTGCTAAATCCAACCATATGGAGTAAAGAGTTATATAAAATCTTTAATGGCAAATGTAAAGAAAATATGCAATCATTTATAAAAGTAATAGTACAGCCCCAGGAAAGTTGTCTTTATTTTTTGACATATATTTTTTGACATTTAAACACATGGATATTGGAGCTGAATTCCAGCCAAAATCCTTGATCAAGTTAACCCAATTTAACAAATCTAAAAATTAAATAATTGAAGGAATGAAAAAACAGAAATGTAATTCCCTTATGCATAAAAAGTACATACACTCCTATTTTAGCATCACATAAAACAGCTAGAATCAGGTGTACCAAAACGGATACAAATTATTTCAGCGGAACTTAGATTGCAGGCAGTCTGGTTTCATCTTAACCATACACGTGTGAGGTAACACATAATTTCAAACTCAAAAGACCTATCCCAGCCTCTTAGAAGAAACATTATTGAAGCCCATGAGTGGGGGGTAACTAACCCATTTCCAAGTAATTTGATGTCTCATTCCACTGTTCAACAGACCATGTACAAATGGTGAAAAGTCCTCTGGCAGTCTACTTAGGAAAAGTGATCCCGACAAATTGACCACAATAGCCGACTAAAAGGGGCGAGACAGACCTAAAGACCACACTTGCTGCAAATAATGTCGACTGGCCAACTTGCCATAATTCAAGTCAACCATGAATTTCAGATAAATCCTTTTTGCTAAATAATCTTTACGCCTCATTTGTCAAATTAGGTTTCCTTGACCAGTCAACAGTAAAAGCTGTACAAAAACAGACAACATTCCATAGGGCATACTTTTTCCAGACTCTCTCAAACGGTTCATATCTGAACCCAACACCTGCTGCGGTACATGTGCCCCAGAGTCAGTGGGCCAGACAGCTGGGCCGGACCGGGCCACCAGCGGCCCACTGGAGGTCACCATGAACGCATCGCGTTCATCCATGTTGTCCATCAACAGCAGGACCATTACACCAAGGGAAACAAGAGTTGCGTGTAGATTTCCAAACGCAGCGTAGTAATCCCACAGAGACGGGATAAAAATGTTGTCAACATTATTCAGTAGGCCGGTATGAATTAAGTAAAAGGTTGTGTGACTAGTTTAATAAATACATTCAGACTACAAGGGATTTAGAGGAAATGCAATATGCTGCCATTGAAACATATATGATTGCTGTTCAGCTGTTCCAAATCAAACAATATGCTAGATTTAATTTTTACTTTATTTGGGATGAATGGTTCACACGGCTTCTCACAGAATGTTCAATAAGCACAAATTCAGACACGAAACCCAACTAGGCGTGAATGACACCCGTCCAATCACACATGGTCCGCGCGGGCTGGACGGGCTTCTCCCAAACATTGGATACGGATCAACGGGCACGACTAGAGCCCGCCCAAGCCACGACGTGTCAACGGTGGAGATGGGACGCTTCAAGCTTACGAGTGCAACACATCTAATTACAGCTCAGTCTGAGATATAGATCTACCAAAAAAAACAAACGACATGAGAAAAAGTGTAGCACATAGCTGATCAAAGTCCATCATCATTACTGAGCTCCCGATCCAAGTGTGGAGAGTTGCGGGGAAGAGCACTGTTCTCTGGTCAGTTCTTCGTGTGACCGGCCGGTGAGGAGAAGTTGGACTGAAATGGCTTGATGAATAATGTCTAACCATGCAGGACCTTACACGTCAGTAACAACAGAGGAGTCGCGTGCTGCCTGCGACAGAGTCTGAGATCCAGGAAGTGGCTTCACTGGCAACAGAGGTGCCATAACGGTTTTCTGGAGCCTCACTCCTTCCCAGCCCATCCCCCAAAAACATGGTTGTGCCGGTCAACTAGCAGCTGATTGGACAGTGTCTCCAACTTGTCCCCTCACCCAACACACCGCGCAACGCCCCCCCCCCCCGGCGAGTGACAGCGGCCCGTCGTCCTATTGGCCGGACACTGGAGGGGTGGGCAGCGATTGGTGGGTGCCAGTGACACTCACTGCTGCTTAGAGCGCCAGAACCGTCCAGCGATGGAGCCCAGAGAGATGGCCTGCTTCTTCTGCTGTGCCAGGTCTGCCAACCTCTGCTCCTCCTCCTGTCAACAGACACACGACAGGGCTGTTAAGGCTCCGAAGCTCTCAGCACAGGTGACAGCAAGCTGCAACATGAATAGAAATCTACCAACATTCTACACAAAATTCTGGATTAGGACCCTATAATTAGTGGGCGTGTCGGTGTTCGGATTATTGGGCGTTTCTAGACTGTACCTGTGCCAGTTGGGCTTGTCTGCGTTTGAAGGCCTCTATGGGGTCCTCTTCTAGGGCGTAGTTCTCCAGGACAGACCGGACATCATCCACGCCACTGAGAGCAATGGCTGCAAAATAGCCCCAATGTGAGACATTTGCCAAACCCCCTCGCTCTCTCACACACACGCACGCACGCACGCACTCACTTTTGAGGAAATGAGCAAGGTCGTAGAGGGTTCGGTCCTCTGAGTTGCCGTCCCACTTTCTCAGAGCCATGCCGTTGAAGGGCTGGAGGCTGAAGGCTTCCCTCTTACAGTCCACCACTATGACCTTAGAGGTGTCCCGGTTCAGACATGACACGTCCTGCCGGGGGGGAGGGGTCAGAGTGTCACAAGATACTACAGAGGCATTTAGAATCTAGAGAAAGTAAAGATAAAAAAAACACACACACGGCCCTAGACTGTGTGACCGTGTGTAGGCCTGGCGAACAGATGGGACACTGGGTTGTCCTGACTAGGTCCCCGAGGTGCTGCTGACAACTATGACAGAGGGGTGTGGTCGCAAAGCGTGTGTGTGTTTAAGGAAGTACCGGCACACACCACTTTTCCAAATAAAAAATGAGCATGGGACCTGAAGACCCGCCCCCCCAGGAAGGACGTCCTCATCAACCAATCGGTTCAGTAAGGAGTTACCGAGCGACGTCAGAAGGGTTTGATTCACAGTGCTCGTTCTTGTAACAGACCACACACTCAAACAAGACGATAACTGACACAAGTGCGGTCCTGGGAAACTAACCAAGCGACCTGGCTTTTCCAGCACCACAACCTAGCGACAGAACGACTACAACAATTGCATGTGTGGTAGTGTCATCTGTGGGTGCTGGTGGGTACGCTGGAGTACAGATCAGGTAGATGAGGTGTGTGTGTGTGTGTGTGTGTGTATATTGGCGCGTGGCAGAATGGTGGGCTGTGTGATGTGGGTGTGGTGGTCGGGGATCCAGTTTCAGGCAGACAGCCGTGCTCGGTGTGCCTCTAATAATGCTAAGAGACAGCACGTGTGTGTAGGTGTGTCCTGAACACAGAGACACACGCGAACACACACACACAGCCTTTTCACACTTTGATTACTTTTCACAACAGTATAAAAGACTTGCGGCGAGTGACTCAGTAGTAGTGTAAACGTGCGTAAACTGCCCACTGTAGGTGCTGTGGAGGGGCAGATTACTGAGGTAATGTGTAAAAAAGGATTAAAGGAGACCAGGGTTGACGCAGCAGAAAAGACAACTATACAGGTGCGCCCTTTCAAGAAAAACTGATTTTAAAACTCAAAGGTTTAAGCAAGGTGAAAGGAAAGTTATTGTGTTTTTTTTCTTTTAATACCAGCCTGCATTTTCTGCCAATTAATTAAACCTCAATAGGTGCTTTATGACAGGACAGTTGACCTTTGCTGTTGAATAACAGATCACAAATAAGCAAGATAAGTGTTAACTCTGGGGAATAAATTAATCCCCCCCAGAAAAAAGGTAAATGTTGAGCCGTTTTCTGACAGACAAAGTTTAGCAAGGAAAAGTTGGAACGATTCTAGCACAGTCTGCTTCAATCACAGACGATTAAATAGACCAGCCGATAACTGACGTTGTCAAACGGATCCGCTGATTGTATTGGCTCCCCACATCTGTGGCTCCACATTGTTTGTGGTGGGTTTATTCAGGGGGGGGGGGGGGGGGG